>JAEQML010056068.1:0-34719 GCA_016904865.1 Pissodes strobi
AAAAAAAGGTGCCGATATGAAGACCTAAAAAATTACCCTCCACTTGTAGATAGGAAAATCTATTAATATATAACTTGCCATGACGTTGCGGTAGATAATAATTCTAACCTGTTCCGAATTGTTTTAGACCGTTCTTTCGCTTTTGCTTACTTTTAGTTAGTTTTGTTTAGCCGTTTAATTAACTTTCGGTTAGTCTCAGTTAGATCCTATTTATTTTAGTCGTTCGAACCGACTCCGATACGTTATAATCAAATTTAGTGTTTTTCGTTACTTTTGGTTAGTCGTCAAAGGTCTGCTCGTCTTTGTTAGTTTTAACTTACTTTAATTTTTGTAACCTATTCCGATACGGTTTAGTGCTTTTGGTTACTTTTGATTAGTTTTGGTTTGTCATTCAATCAGATTTCTGTTAGTTTTAGTTGGTTTTTATATATTTTAGAATTTGCACCGGTTCAAATACGTTACGAGTATAATTAATTTTAATGTTTTTGGTTAATTTTAGTTCTATTCTATTTTGATTTATGTTTTCGCTTTTCTGGTTACTTTTGGTTAGCTTTGTTGTTCAATCAACTTTCGGTTCATTCCAGTTAGTTTAAATTTATTATAGTCATTTGAACCAGTTCCAATACGTTATTACCAATTTTACTGTTTTTGGTTAGTTAAGGTTAGTCGCCAAAATTCAGTTAATTTGGGTTAATTTTATCTTACTCCAATATTTTTAATCTATTACGATACGTTTTAGCCGGTTTCGGTGCTTTTAGTTTCTTTTGGCTAGTCATTCAATCAACTTTCGGTTACTTTCAGTTAACTCCAATTTATTTTACTCATTTGAAGCGGTTCCGATACATTATAACCAATTTAAATGTTTTTAGTAAAATTATGTCAGTAGCCAACTAATATTTTTAATCTGTTCCGATAGGTTTAAGCCCTTAGTGCTTTTGGTTACTTTGGTCAGTTTTGATTAGTCAACTTTTTGTTAATTACAGTTAGTTTCAATTTATATTAGTAATTTGAACCGATTCCGTACTTTATAATCAATTTTAATTAATGTTTTTTGTTAGTCGCCTAAATTCGGTTACTTTGGGTTAGTTTCAACTTACTTTAATATTTTAATTTGTAATATTTTAATTAATTATTAAAACATAAACGGATTTTTGCTCACGCTGGTAGTGACGGGCATTTAATTTTTACCGTACTTGTTTTCTTTTCTTACTATTGTCTTTATCCATATTTAGGTAAATAACAAAATTTTAATAAAGACATATTTGTTAAACCGATTATACGTGTAACTTGAAAAACTGCATATTATTAAAAAATTATTATAAATCTTAACTGATAGGGTCTTTGGGGCATCTAAAAAATGAAAATCCGTCACCCACTTTTGTAATACAATAATTATCCGCACAACAATATCTCGCCATAGTAACGATCTTAATAATTATTTAATTCAACGCGACCCAACAGTACAGACAAGGCGTTTGCACACTGACCGTAAATTCTCCCTCGTAGTGTAGCCACAACTGGCCGCGAACGAGATTGATCCGGATTCTCTTTGAAGGTAAAAACTGTCGGTGAAATTGGAAATTTGTCTCGAGTGAACCTACCGTATATACTTATTTATACCGTGGTAAGGTATTTATTTCTTCCGGAAGGCAATTAAAGTCTTATTGACGAAATTTTAAAGTTTTTATGGGTGAAAGACAATCTATGTTGAGGAATTATTAGTTGTTTTTTGTTTCTCGTATCATGGGAGTGAACCGATTGATGGGTTTGGAAGTTTACAAAGTTTTCTTTGGCATATTGGAGTGCTTGTTGGATATAAATTGCCAAGAGAGTTAATATTTGTAGGTTCGTAAAATGTAGACGACAGGACTCCGATTGGTTTATTTTGGATAGGATTCTGATTGCTTTCTTTTGTTGTTTGAATATAATTAACCACTCCGGGGTGTGGCCCCATGCCAAGATGCCATACATGATAAGGCTTTGGAACATGCCCATGTATGCAATTCTGCCAATCTGTGCATGTTGCATTATTTTCCTAAGTAGAAAGTTTACACTGGCCAGTGTGTTACTTAAATTGGTAGTGTGGGGCTTAAAAGAGAGCTCTTTGTCCAGTATAATACCTAAAAATTTAGTTTCTGATGGTTTATCTGTTGTTTGTTTTTTTTTTTAAATTAAATTCAATATTTACAGTTTTATTCAAATTAAGAGCTAGGGAATTGGAGTCGAACCAACTTTTTGCTTGAATGTTTAGTTCTGAATTTTTCCTTTGAGCTTGTTCTAAGTCTTTATGTGAATTGAAGTAGGTTATGTCATCGGCAAATTGGATACATTTTCCACCGTCCAAGCTAAGACAAAAGTCATTTGAACATATGACAAACAAAATGGGTCCCAGTATGGACCCTTGAGGTACACCAGATAAAACAGTTTTTATTGAGGATTTTAGGCCATCAATTTCAGTTAATTGTTGTCTTCTCAAGAGATAGGATTCTAAAAAGACTTTTGCATTCCCTCTTACCCCATACGCTTCAATTTTTTGTAGTAAGGTCTTGTGGCAGACGCAATCGAATGCCTTGGAGAGGTCACAGAATGTGGCAACCACACACTCCCCCCCTCAAACGCATCGATCACGCCAGTCACAAAACTGAGTATTGCATGGTTAGTAGATAATTTTTTCTTAAGACCATATTGGGTTTTGGAGAGCAGTTTATTTGTGCTTAAGAAATTAACAAGCCTGACTGAGTATGCCCATTCAATTATTTTTGAAAGGGTGGGTATTATGGAGATAGGTCTATAGTTATTTAAATCTGTTTTTCTTATTCTTATATATCGGTGTAACTCTTGCTAATTTTAGTTTATCTGGGAATTGTCCTGAGGTGAAACAGAGATTTATAATTTTAGTTAAAGGTGTCAAAATGCCCAACTTTATTTCCTTTAAAAGTCTATTGCTGTGACCAAAAGTATCTCTTGCGTTACTATTGTTTAGTTCGGTTATATATTGTGCAACTTCCTCTTCACTAACTGCCAAGAGGAACAAGCTATTCTGCATTGATACATGTTGTTTTATGAGATCTGATGGATTTTTTTGGTGTGTGATATATTTTTTCCAATTTCTTTAGGTATATTAATAAAGACTTCATTAAAATCATTGGGGTTTATTCCTATTTTTGATGTATGTTTTTTTTGTGAGCATTAAAGTATTGCCACATTTCTTTTTGTTTATTTTTAGAATTTATGATTTTATTTTGAAGGTTGATCCTTTTATGTTCATTTAGTTTATTTGTATAGTTGTCGAGCATTTTTTATTGTTTCAGAGAGATCAAGATTGTTTTGTTTAGCAAACCGTACCAGAAATTCCTCAGATCTTTTAACTCTTTAGTGAAATATGTTTTTGACTTATTTTTGACTTGAATTGTTTTGGTTTTCAAAGGTAAGTAGTTATCCAGTGTAGAATTAAGAATATTTAGAAAATAGTCCAGACTTTCATTGACGTTAACAAAATTCTCCAACCCCGACCAATCACACAATTGCAGTGAGCTTATTGTTTTCCCAACTGCCTTACCAGTAAATTGCCGATATGTGACCCATTCAGTACCCAATTGGGGCCTGACCAGAGGACAGCCCGCGATATAGTTGACGATTCCCAAGTGGTCAGATAAATAAAAATCCTCCAAAACGGTCAATTAGAGATATTATTCGTGATACAGTTATCAATACAAGACGCACTCCCCTTGCCAAGCCTAGTTGGGCTGTTTATTAAAAATTTAAAATTGTATGTACTAACAAGCCTTACAAATTTTTTTGTTATATTAGAGCTTGAGTCCAGTAAGTTTATATTAAAGTCTGCATATATATATAGAAGGTTTTCCTTAAAATATTCAAAATACTAAACAACTTATCTAATTTATTGAAAAATACCCCTGTATCTCCTGTCGGTGAACAGTATAGGCACACCACAATTTTGGTAAATTGATTGTCTTTTATCTCTGTAGCAATTATTTCAAAATTTTCTTCCTCGGCAAGTTTATCTATCTTCTGTATCTTCCTTATAACATATTCTTCCTTAGCATAGCAAATTACACCCCTATATCCGCCCTTTCTACAGAAGTCATTTGCTATATTGTATCCATCTATGTTGAAATGTTGTATGATTTCTTTGGTGAGCCAGTGTTCACACAAACAAACTACTTACTTTTGCTCCATTATGATAGGTTCTAAATCATCCAGTTTATTTTGCAAACTGCGGATGTTCTGATAGTACATTCGCTGTGTACTGGATGTAGTATCGAGGGGTGAGAATCCATTATGGCTCATGGCGTCCTCCTTTCCACAAAAAACTGTATCATGACCATCTACACTGCAGGATCCACAATCTCCGTTGACTGCGGTGGCATCCTTTCTTTCGCAAAAAAACTTTGAGACTAATGCACCATCAGGCCATGTGTTTTTTGCCACGCTTTTCTATAGTTGGATTGGCTAATCGTTACTTTGAAAGAGGAGTACACTTCCGGATGTTTCGAGGCATGGGGCTCACAGGAAACCTCGGGACAGTCTGCCTTCAACATTGAGGTTAATTCTTCTGCCGTTGTTGCTGGATTCAATCGTGTGACATGAAGGGCAGCAAATTTTGGTACGGTGGTTATTCCAATATCCCTATCATTATTGGCACCAACAAGAAATCGCTTATTTCTTCTTCGACCTTGTCGCCGCCAACCCGATTCATTTTCATCTACATCGTTATCACTTCTACCGTATTGGCCCAGATTTTTCAGTTCATCAATTTTTGTCATGGCCTGAGCTTGATGTATAGCGTTTGTGACCTGATGAGGAAGAATTACACCTCTTCTTTTAGCTTCTATGTTCACCTTTCAGCCGCCGCCGTCAACTTTGTTGTTACTTTGTAGGCGTAAATGCGTATGTACAGGGTGGCGCATTTTGGATGCATTTACGGGGTTTCTCGGTAATTAGTAAAGATAGAAGGATGCGGTTTTCGCGACACCGGGCTATTTTTTTGTTAAACAAAAGATACTGTAAACACAAATTTCCTAGGCTTCTTCGTTTTTGAGCTACAGGGCGATTTTAAAAATGTCGTATTTTCGAGCACCCCTCGTATCTCAGCTACCTGATAACTTACAGAAAAGATAAAAACGGATGCTAATAGTACTTTTTACGTAGAATTCAGTGGCGTACCCGAAATTTTTGCCAGAGATACTGTTTTTGAGATATGACCCAAACATATAATTTTTTAAATGGAACACCCTGTATTTTTTTCTGTCGTTAAATTGCTTTATTTTTTCCCATAAAAATGATATATAACATTTAACATTTTCTATTTTTGGAAATCGTAAAAATTAAAAAAAATTGCGAATTTAATGTTATATTCTTTTAGTTGGCTATGAATTGTATTTAAAAATTCGAAACAATACTCTATACAAATGTTGAATTACTTAAAAAAATATTATTATCATAATATGACCCTATGTTATTTTAATACACCCGCTTGCAAACAAACCAGGCTTGAAAGGGCATTATTAGATTAAAGTAGGCCTTGGAAACAAAAATTAAATTTAATTGTTATTTGATTTTTTGACAGCTTTAAAAAAAAGCAGTGATTTAAAAAGTAAAAAATGGTGTATGACAATCTTTATAAATGTAATATGTTTATGTGTGCACTGCTCTGTATAACTGCAGAATCTTCTTTTATATTGTGTTTGATGGTAATCTCACATCGGATCTATATATAGACATTTTACAAGAAAATCTTTTGGAAGAAACACAAGACATCAATGACGTTAACTTCCAACAAGATGGAGCACCAAGCCACAATGCAAGGAGAGTGGGTGATCTTCTAAACAGATATTATCATGATAAGTGGATAGGCACCAGTGGTCCTGTTAGGTGGCCACCTGGCTCACCTGACTTGACGCCTTTAGATTTTTCCTTCTGGGGTTTTATAAAAAATCAAATATATAGAGTTAAAAGTAATAACGTTAATGAACTACAAGTACGTTTTAGGAATAGTTTAAGGAAAGTAACACGATTGCATTTATATAATACATTGAGAAGTGTCGAAAAACGTTGTAGGCGGTGTCTAGAAAATAACTGCTTGCACTTTGAAAATAAGAGTTAACCGAATGTTGTTTTTGTTATACCTAATATACTTAATATAGCTATAATCAATAATTAATTAAATTCAAGTAATTCTTGATTTTTGTTTCTTTATCGACTATTAAATTTAAATAAAAATAATTCATTTTATTTAAATAACTAGTTCTTTATATGTTATTTTTTCAATCAGTAAAATAAAGTGTATAGAGTATTGTTTCGAGTTTTTAAATAAAATTCATAGCCAACTAGAAGAATATAACATTAAATTCGCCATTTTTTAATTTTTTATTATTTCCAAAAATAGAAAATGTTAAGTGTTATATATCATTTTTATGGAAAAAAATAAAGTAATTTAATGACGGAAAAAAATACAGGGTGTTCCATTTAAAAAATTATATGTTTGGGTCATATCTCAAAAACAGTATCTCCGGCAAAAATTTCGGGTACGCCACTGAATTCTACGTAAAAAGTACTATAAGCATCTGTCTTTATCTTTTCTGTAAGTTATCAGGTAGCTGAGATACGAGGGGTGCCCGAAAATACAACATTTTTAAAATCGCCCTGTAGCTCAAAAACGAAGAGGCCTAGGAAAAGTGTGTTTACTGTATCTTTTGTTTAACAAAAAAATAGCCCGGTGTCGCGAAAACCGCATCCTTCTATCTTTACTAATTACCGAGAAACCCCGTAAATGCATCCAAAATGCGCCACCCTGTACTTGTGCCGTTTTGGTTGCATATGATTGCATATCTCTGGATGTACTGCCAGTTGCCTCCCTACCATGTTTGGAGAGAATAATATTTGGTATTTGTTCAACACTATTATCGTATTTTCCATCAGATTCACAATAATTTTTTGTCGTTTTTTTCCAACTGACTAATTTTTTCATGAAGAAAATGGCTCTTCTCTTTTAATGATTCGATATTTTCGTAGAGCAAATCCTGTTTTGATTGCATCTCTCTTACCAAGTCTTTCAATAATTTGTTTTCGGCCTGTAAAACGTCCACACTCTTGGAGCTTATATTTTGATCATCGCCGTAATTTCGGATTTCGTGTCGACATGTAGCACTTTTCTTTCCAGCTGCCTGTATCATGCAGGCTGGATGAAACACCTCACTGCATTTATAACACTTAACACACTCAACAACCACCTTTTTACAATGAAAACACGAATTTCGCGGCTCCGTTCTGTGCGGTGACCTGTCAGTGTCCGCCATCTTGTCTTATATCGTCTTAATATAAAGGGAAGTCATAGTAAAAGGGAAATCCATGAGACTGAAATGGATCCAGATACTTTTAATGATTTCTATTGTTCAATTGCTGAAAAACTCGGGAAAATATTTATAGTGATGTTGATCCAATGTCTTACTTAAAAAATATATCCTTAAGGGACTCTTTTTCCTTATACCACACCGATGTCAATGAAATTAAAACTATATTGAGTAAAATTAAGGACAAGAACTCTGCAGAAATCGATGACATTTCTTTGAAATTATTTTTGAATTTTCCATACTCAGTGCTTTCAGGACTCTCTGAGCTAATAAATATTTCCTTTGACAGCGGAATTTTCCCTGTGAGTTTGTGTACAGCATTGGTGAGACCAGTGTTTAAGGGTGGGGACTCTAATGATCCATCTTCTTTCGACCCATTTCAATACTCCCAACTCTTTCAAAAATAGTGGAAAAAATTGTAAAAATTCGAATGTGTTCTTTCTTGGAAAGGCATAACTTGCTAAATAAAAACCAATTTGGCTTCAGGGATAAAATTAACACCAGTAACGCAATTTTTAATCTCTGAGAGCAACTCTACTTGGGTCTGAATGAGAGACAGGTGGCTGCGGCAGTATTTTGTGATTTTTTCAAGGCATTCGATTGCGTGGATCGCGGAATATTGCCGCGGAAACTCTCTTGTTATGGATTTAGAGGGTGTGCTCTGTCTTGGCTTGAATCCTATTTGACAAATAGAAGACAAGTGGTTCGTGGTCCTCACAGTGTGTCATCTGTGCAGAGCATTAATTTTGGAGTTCCCCAAGGTTCAGTGCTTGGGCCATTACTGTTTCTCATTTACATAAATGACCTAGCTCTCATCAGCATTAATGGATCTTTTACATTATTTGCTGATGACACTACAATATTGTGACTAGGAACAAATAACACTGCTATGCAAATTGTTAAAGAATGGTGTGATGCAAACAAACTCACATTTAATATTGGAAAAACTAATATTGTCACATTTAAAGGGGTCCTCCCAAATTTTTTATTGAATGGAGAATTTATCGAAAATAAAAACTGCTCTAAATTCCTGGGTGTATTTATAGATTCTGGGTTAAAATTTGATGAACATATTGCTTCATTAAGGAAAAAATTGGCTTCTGGTTGTTATGCCATCAGATTGGTTCAAAAGGAACTTGATACAAAAACTGCAATGCTTTGGTAGAATCCCATTTAAGGTATGGCAATCAATTCTGGAGATTTGGTAGCCTCTACCTCATTCAGTCAGTTTTTGTCTTGCAGAAGAGAGCTGTGAGATTTTTGTGTGGAGCAGGGTGTAGAGGTCACTGTAGACCACTCTTTGTTCGGGACGGAATACTCACTTTACTCTGTAATTTTATTTTGTTGACAGCAGAGTTAGTCCATAAGAAATGCAAGAGACATAATTGACCCACTACACTTCCATATGTAACAAGATTTAATTCTAATCACTTAAGTCTTTGCATTCCTAGAACAACTCTGACCAAACACTCCATAATATATGAAGGTATAAAGGTCTATAACTGTTTGCCCCTAGAATTTAAAACTATAAATTGTGATAAAAAAATTTTGTCGATCAGTAAAAAAACTGTTAGTTAGTAAAGCATATTATAACCTAGAAGAATTCTATAGAGATGTTTTTTGATTAGACTGTGATTTTTATATGTATGTACCTGTCCATTTTATTATTTTCTAGAATTTTAACAGAGAGTTGTTTAATTTTTGTTGTTATTTTATTTAGGAAAAATTATGTATTTTAACTTGAGATAAAAAATAATGTCTAGGTGTTGAGGGGTAGGTACTTGTTGATAATAATTTTTAATTGTAAATGAGTATTTTATTTTATATGTCTATTTAGCTTTACAATGATTTGATTAATTTAAATTTTCTTTTTTCCAGCTTTGTAAATGAGAATAAAGCATTCTTTTTACAATAAAGCATTTTCTGAATTTTGAATTTGAATAAAACGATAATGCCACTTAACAAAAATCAGAAAAACTCTAATTTGGTTTAAATGCGGTGCAAATGTCAGTACAACGCACAAGTAGCTTATATGCCTACTTTAGTTTTCAAGGCATTGTATTGCAAGTTAATTTAGATTGCCAAAATCTAATGTTTTTAGATAACTTAGATGTTCGCTAAAGTAAATACGTTACACAATAGCATACCTTCGAGGTCTGAATTAAAATCTACGCTAAATTATTTAACGGAAATTTATAAACAAAATGAAATATGTATTATCCTATTGTCACGAATAGCTTAGGGGGCAGCGTGTTTCTTAAACAATAACTTCTCAGAGAAGAGCCGCGTCGCGATTAGTACAATGACGGGGTCTCAATGCTTCCTTCAATCTACCACTGGATGTTCTACTCGTGAGGACACGCCTTGTTTAGCGTGCCGGGGGGGTAACTGAGCTAGACCTGGACCGAGTTACGTGGAGTAAGAAGAGATCATAAAATAAGCACGTTTAGTTTATAATAACAATGTATTAACGATAAAACTTTAACAATTATTGGTCAGAAAAAATGAGATTCTATTATACCCGATTACTACGGTGCGCATGTTTTCTAGATTTCAGGTACTGTTTATAGGTCTTTGTTTACTGTCTTATAATTTATAGTTTTTCTTAAGGGTGGGGTTTTATTTAAGAGCACTAAAAGATTTCACTAAACTTTTTAACTGACCATTTAGACACTTGTCTTTCTTAACACTCTGACAAACTTCTTGTCAGGACTTCACTATGGAGGTTGTGAAGCGTAAGCCGGTAACATGCATACGCGGGACATACATGGATATCCTACGAGATATACTTGGGCTATATTTAAGACACATCTGTGCTATCTGGGAATGCATGTAACCTCTCCAACTCGGATTTCTAACAATTCCTCTTCTATCATTGACTACGTAGCATCCGACTTTCCTTCAACTGATGTCCAATCGACAGTAACTAACGCGGGTCTCTCAGATCAAGAGGCAGTAATCTCCAAATTCAAGATTTCTTATAGGCCCTCAAAAAAAACTCGCCACCTAGGTAGAATCTTCTCAGCCTCCAATTTTTCATCCTTTCGTAACCTTTGCCTAAAGACCAACTGGAATTTTGAATCAGGTGAACTTGATTCTGACTTTAGTGGTTTCTTAAATAAAATTATAAATGCATTCAATAAAGCCTACCCGCTTAAATCCATTAAACCTAAACGTCACAAACCATGGACGCATATCTGCAAAAAATTTCGAATTATAGGAAGATCTACCTAAAACTTATCAAGACAGCAAAGAAACTATATTATCAAAATCGTTTATCAACTGCTAAAAACGTATCCAAGGAGGCCTGGTCCATTATTAACGATCTTAGAGGCAAAACAAATTCCGCGAATCAGAGCATGCCAAAACCAAATGATTTAAACGAATATTTTGTCAACGTGAGCAAAAATGTTACCTCTGGTATTTCTCCTTCTCTCGACCCTCTCTCGTTTCTTTCTCCTTCTAAAAAAGTCGCTGATAGTTTTTTCCTAAGCCCCGTGACCAGCCTTGAACTTCTTCAGGTAATGAGCAGCATAAGGAGTAAATCAGCTTGTAGCACTGATAATCTGTCAATTGAAATTTTCTTGAACCTCCCACTTCCAATTCTGGACGTCCTAGCTTCCTTAATTAATGCGTCCTTCACGAAAGGTGTTTTTCCCGAATGCCTCAAAACTGCGATAATTATTCCTCTTCATAAGGGAGGTGAAAAGGATGTCTTATGCAATTATCGCCCAATTGCTCTGTTGCCAGTACTCTCTAAAATCATTGAAAAGTTATTAAAAAATCGCCTCATGGCATTTCTCCTTAGACATGGCACACTGTCCCCGGAACAGTTCGGATTTTTACCAAACAAGTGTACAAATGACGCCATGTTCTCGTTGCTTCACGATGTTTACTCATCCCTTAACAACAATCTCCCCACTGCTACAGTCTTCTGTGATTACGCTAAAGTGTTTGACTGTGTGTGTCATGACATCTTGTTAAGAAAACTAAATTTTTATGGAATCCGTGGTATTCCTTCGAACTGGTTTCAATCTTATCTTGAAAATAGACAGCAGTTGGTTAGAGCGAACGGTTCTGATTCTGATTGCAGATTAATTACCAGTGAAGTTCCACAGGGCTCTGTTCTTGGGCCTATCCTTTTTCTAATATATATTAATTACATTACATACCTAAAAATCAATGGTAAAATTTCTCTCTTTGCTGACGACACAAGCATAACTTGGAGTGATTCTAATACTTTCTAATATCTCCAGCGATCTCGTCACAATCAAAACTTGGTCTGACTCAAATTGGCTGTGTTTCAACGTTGATAAAACGGTAGCCTTATCTTATAAAACAACCTTACAACAACCTTTGCTACTTCACAACAGCAATATTAAATACGTCGAATCGGCTAAATTCCTAGGTTTGAGTATTAGTGCCAACCTTAAGTGGTCCGCACATATTGATTCTTTAACAAAAAAGCTTTCTTCTGCGTGCTTCGCAATTCGATCGGTTTCGAAGGAACTAAATCTGTCTACTGCCAGGCTCACTTACTTCTCTTTGTTTGAATCTCATCTTCGCTACGGCCTTCCCTTTTGGGGCTGCTGTAACACCGAGCAATTTCATGCCATTTTCAAACTTCAAAAGAGAGCAATTCGTTATTTATTTGGTCTTAATGGCAGAGCTCATTGCGAATACTGCTTTAAAAAATATAAAATTCTTACGCTTCCTGCTTTGTTTATTTTAGAAACAACTTGTTTAATACGCAAATATCGAACCATATTTCCCGAAAGGCCACAACATGAGTACTCAACAAGAAATTCGAGTCAGGACATCTACCTTCCTTTTTCCTCCTCTGAATTAACAAAAAATTCTATTCTTTATAATTCCAAGAAGTTATACAATACACTCCCGCTACATCTTAAATCCATCCCTACATTTGCTAAATTTCGTGAAAAAACGAAAGCTTACCTACTAGAAAGACCTTATTATTCTATAAATGAGTTTTGCGTGAATTAGATTCTATTTTTTCCTCCATTAATTTACTTGGGCTTCATGTGCGGCGGTGAAAATTTTTTATATTAATATATTTTTTATAATAGGTATAGGATTATCTTTTTGACGAATTAGTGATTTTTCGGATATACAGGAATTACACAAAATTAACTACCAAGTTATCAATTTTAGTCATGATTTGTTTACTTTTACTCGGTATTTTCAACTCTGCAGCATATGCACATTGCCTGAGTCAAGTTCACCGACATGACCTTCCTTATTTTTCAAACAGCACGCTTCGTTATAATGTATGTTTAATATTTTGATAACAATGGGTTTCTTTACCCTATGTTTTGTGTACTTCCTGTGGATCTAGTTCAACTGCTTATGATGTTCTGTAATATAGTTTTTTTGTTAAATCGTGACCAATTTCAATTTGAAAACTGCTTGTTCTATTTTTATCGTATATATTATTGTATATATTAAGTTTTGTTTTGTATTTGCCCTACTATGGTAAGTTTATTTATTTTAGTTCGCTTTGTCCATAAAATGTATTTGAATTTTTCTGTGGCAATAAAGCATACTTGACTTTGACTTTGATATTCCCCAACTATATTTCCTTTTATTCCAATATCTATTAGATGGAAAATTATCAGACTTATTTATGTATACAGATGGGCTTGTTTTCCCATATTTAACTATATTGCCAATATTGCAGGTAATTCCATAATTGTATTAAAAAAATTGATTAATTATATCTTAATAAATTATTTTGTACATCCAACATTTTCTCACTTGAATACGGACCTGTATATTCAAATAATACTTAATATTTTTAATAGTAATAGCATTTTATCTGACTTAGTTTTACGTATTGACTTATAAACAAAATTTGCTGACTTTTTATAGTCTTTTAGTCGACTTATTTAAGCTCGCTTTGCTTATATTTAAAAATGTCTATCTGTACACAATTTATCGAATTTAGTTCCATGAAATATCGTACAGTCAATTATTCGCCCTGCGCCTGCACCAACGTGTAATCTACTAAAATGCATAAGCTACTGTCGTAAGTTTGAACTTGAACTTAGAGATTGCTATATAAGCATTATAAGCAAACTATAAACAACGCGAGTAATCAACGGGAGCGATTTTGAACCTTAAGCATGCCATGATCATCACTTTTTTAGTATAAATACGCTAACGAACCCTCAGTTCAGCAGACTTTAGTCTCGCCTCCAGCTCCCAAGGTTAGCCATTTGACTACTGCCTTCTGGGTTCTATCCGCTCTTAAAGTTAGCCATACGGCTGCTTTAAGTTCTAGTCCATTCCTTCCAAACCTGGTATCGGTTAGCCACTTGACGACTGCTAGGGCCAGGGGTTTCACAACCTCCGTAGTAAAGTCCTGACATGAAGTTTGTCAGAGTGTTGAGAAAGACAAGGGTCTAAATAGTGAGTTAAAAAGTTTAGTGAAATCTTTTAGTGCTCTTAAATAAAACTCAACTCTTAAGAAAAACTATAAATTATAAGACAGTAAACAAAGACCTATAAACAGTACCTAAAATCGAGAAAACATGCGCACCGTAGTAATCGGGTATAATAGAAACAAATTTTTTCTGACCAATAATTATTGTTAAACATTTATCATTAATTCATTGCTATTTTTATAAATTAGACGTACTTATTTTATCATCTCTTCTTGCCCCATGTAACTCGGTCCCGGTCTACCTCAGTTACCCCCGGCACGCTAAACAAGGCGTGTTCTCATGAGTAGAACATTCAGTGGTAGATTAAAGGAAGCATTGAGACCCCGTCATTGTACTAATCGCGACGCGGCTCTTCTCTGAGAAGTTATTCTTTAAGAAACACGCTACCCCCTAAGCTATTCGTGACATTATTATCGATTTTTGGGAACTCAAGTTAGTTTTTCAGACACAAAAGTAATTTTTGCTATTCATGTACTAAGACCTGTAACCTTAAGAAGAAGAATTTGCCACTGATACTTGACCAATAATGGAGGAAATATACTTCATAGAAGAAATCCACCCTCAAGATAAATGTGTCGCAAGATGGTTCAGAAATGAAGAATTGCCAAATTTCAAAGGTCCAATTCAACCAATCAACCAGTCGTTGAGCAAATTTCCAGGGAATTGATCCTAGTATTGCCAACAAACCCCGAAAAACTCTTGGCAAAATGCAACTGAGATCAATATTTCCAAATCCCTTCCTTCCAATTCCTTATCAAGATTACAGAAACAATTAATGAAAAAGGTCCAAATTAATGAAAAAAGATTCTTCAATGAGGTCAAGATTCTACCCGAAATCCGGCTGTTCACTTGAACGCCACACAGATTTTGGTAACACAAAATATTACCACAATCAATTTCGACGTCGTCGTCTATCAATTGATGAAATATGTTTTTTTTTCAGATCTAACCAGAAGTAGCAATTCCCATGCTCACAATTCATAAACTTGTAAATTAATAGCATTATGTTAAATTTCTTACTTGGAATCCAACATGTCTTCTTCATCTTCACTTTTAATATCAACTTCATCATGACTTATAAAGTCCGATTGAATCAAATAGTCACCATTACATGTTTTCACATCGGATTCTCTATAAATAAAATACTTATTTGTATTATGTCATACTAAAACACAATAAAATGTGCAATGTGCATGTTTACCCCTCTAATCCACAGGTAAATGGGTATTTTAAAGTTTGATAAAAGTTTTGAAATAACAAAATGCAGTCCATATAGAATTACTAAAATCATAGTTACTTACAAATCCGGGTCGGTTTTGATTTCTTTTTTAATGGTGGCATTCTCAGCTAACCCACGGTCAGCTTCATCTGAACATTCTCTAGAAATATTAAATAACCTACTTTAAAATGTTACAGATAAGTTATTATTAATATTTCACCGTACATAATAACGAAACAGAATAATTGCTCTTTACCTGTGATCTAAATCATCCTTTACACTTTTAAAAGATGGTGTTTCATATTTGATAGAAGTTTGTTTATTCAATAAAAAATTTACTTCTGTGGTGGATTCTCTACAAAATACATTCTAGTAAGTATTGATCAAACTTTTGTATAATGCTCAAGAGCTTTATTCTATGATTTGGACATGTAGTATGGCACTAGAAAATCAACACAGAATATAAATTAGTAACCATATTTTTGGCTATTTATACTGATGACAATTCGAAATTAAAGTTTGCTGTATATTCAGAAATATACAAATTTTACAGGATAATATACTATTCAAAGACCAGTTATAATATCGAAATAAATTGGAGGCACCTAAATGAAGACATCATCTGCATGTGCCAATTCTAACTTAAATACGTACACATACAATCAATCAATCAATCATTTATTAAGTAAATTAGAAGTTATTTGTGTCCTACTGCAACACGATTTTCTTATTACTGTTAAAGGATTTTAATTAAAAGAACCCTAGCACCGGCACCGTAGAGTCGTGTATGCAATACCCGGCTCCAGGAGTTCGTGAGCGCCACCAGTTCTACCAGCTACACTGGAAAAGCTCCGATGATGGTGTTGTACGGGGTTGTTAGGCACGTTTTATTAAACAAGAAAACGCAATCTTAATTTAAATCTAAAACAGCAACAATCTTACAGTGAAATTTAAAAAAGGGATGCCCACAAAAAACTATTAAGTAAAATCCCCAATATATGCGCATTTAAATGCATAAAATTTTCAGAAATATGCATCGAAATGAACAAAAAATGCAAATATGCATTTTTATTATGTGAAAAATTATGAACATTAATGTTATTTTAAATAAAGCCAGAACAATTTCTTTATTTCTTCTGAAATCCTATAATTTTTACCTATACCACAGACCTATTTAAATAAATATAAATGAAACAAAAAAAATTCGTAATAAAAGTTTTTTTATTCACACATTGATACTTACATAGTAAATTACAAAACCTAAAATCTAAAACATAAAAATTTTACAGTGACAAAATATTATTTGCGATTATAAAAAAAATTAATAATACAATTAATAATTCAACAATAGCATTGATACATTCAGATAATAGCAACTTGCACAACATACAATTCGTAAATTAACAAACTATTCTTTGCAGTTATAAAAATAATTTATAACTAAATGTTTTTCAAAATTTTCCAAAACAAAATTTTGTCTTTTATCTGTAAACATATGTTTAAAAATGGAACAACCTCGCTCAACATCTACAGAAGTTATCGGACAGTATTTTAGTTTTGGAATTAAGTGTGTTTCTAATTTATACAAATCCAGTTCTCTTTCGAAATTAGTGAAATTGTCTATAAAAACTTCTGACATATTTTTTAGGATTTTGAAGCCTGTGTTATTTTCAATTACTGGCATAATGATTTTTAACCTACCTGAAGTCCCTACCGAGGATGATCTCACCAAAGCCAAGGAGTTGTTGACTCCTCTAATGGCTACCTCAGTGAATATTGTGCGTGTGAATAGGAAAACCTAATAAAAATGGTCATCGCTCACTTCACCTTACCCTCACCTCAAGTAATGATGTGCTGCATGTTCTCAGAAACAAGAAGAAAATGGACCGAAGTTAAACTGTTTTTCCTGAACCAGACTTGACCACTGAACTAAGTTGTTGAACTTACCAAACTGAATAGTGAGTTAAAACAACGACAACAGAAAGGAGAAAAATACCTCTCATTGAGGTATGTAAATGGTATTCCTAGGCTGGTTTCAAAAAACTGACGGCTTCATCAATACAGGATTCCGCTTTGTAGATCTATTTCCAAAATGTTAGAGGGCTTCGAACAAAGTTCCATCTCTTATTTGAGAATGCTTCCTATTCTGAATAGGACATCTTAATATTTAATGAAACATGGCTGTCTGAAGAGTTTCAAAATGCTGAATTACAGTTATATGATTATAACATATACAGAAAGGACCGATCACCTGAAACAAGTATCTTCTGTAGGGGAGGCCGAGTGCTGATAGCTGTCCACAAATGCCTTACCAGCAGAATTTTGCAAGAAAGTAGCAGTATTGAACATTTATTTGTACAAGTGGATTTCAATGGTAACCAGTTTATTTTTGCAGGTGCATATTTCCTTCCTTTAAGTAAATTTGATAAATATATTGTGTTTTGTGACAACCTTCAGCAACTCTCTGAAAGATTCCCAAATAGCAAAGTATGTGTGATGGGTGATTTTAACCTCCCAAATGCTCAGTGGGTGACTGAGGAATTTTCTTCTATAATTTTTCCTTCTCCATCTACTCCTCCCATTGAGGTTGAATGCCATCAAATTTTATCACTCATGTGTTCCTACCATAATCTGTACCAATTGAATTCTGTTAGGAATCAAAATGACAGAATTCTCGACTTATTTTTTTTGCAGGATAGTAGTTGTATAATTAGTCCTATTGATGAGCCTCTGTTGCCGGTGGATCTCCACCATCCTCCACTTGTCTTTCTTGTACAGTGTGAAGTTGGATATTTAAATGGTGGTGGATTGATTGGGGAGGGTTTCTATAGAGATTTTTATTCAATTGACATCCATTTGATTATTGGTCTTCTCTCAGAACTTCATTGGGACTCACTATTATGTAATAAACCTTTGAATGCTATGTTGGACATTTTTTATGACATTCTTAATTCTGCTATTGATGTTTGTGTGCCTTTGAAGGGTATTCTTCAAAAAAATTTCCAATCTGGTTTTCTCAGGAGCTTAAAAACTCTATTGTGCAGAAAAAGAAAGCTCATAAAAATATACTAGCACAGGGACTTATGAGCATTATAATCAGTTTTCTGTTTTAAGGGCACATTGTAAATCTCTCAAGAAGCAGTGTTACCAAAACTATATTGCTTTGACTGAAACATCTCTGAGGACAAATGCTAGGAGTTTTTGGAAGTTTGTGAACACTAAACGAAATAATTCCTGCATTCCATCTGAAATGTACTACAATAATCAAAAGGGTTCAGGTGGTGAAACTGTTAATCTTTTTGCAGAGTACTTCTCTCAGGTGTACACCAATAGAATTTGTGCTCCTAATCAAATGGTGTCAGTTAGTAACTTAAACTTATTTGACTATTCAATTTCAATATCCTCAATTTATGAGAGACTGTCTTCATTGGATGTCAGCAGGTCATCGGGCCCTGATGGGATTTCACCTTTTCTACTTGGGCATTCCAGCTTTATATTGTCAAGGCCACTTTTTCTCATTTTTAACAAGTCACTCCAAACTGGTATATTTCTAGCATACTGAAAATCAAGTTTCATTACACCCATTTTTAAATCTGGAGATAATTCTCAAGTGCCAAATTACCGGCCAATTAGCATTTTGAGCTGTATACCAAAAGTTTCTGAAAGTCTTGTCTGTGATTTTTTGTCCACCAGTTTGAAAAATTCCTTTGCTGATCAACAACATGGATTTCTTGCACAACGCTCCACTGAGCTAAATCTTCTTACATTTACAGATTTCTTACTTGAGACAATGGAAGATGGCTGTTTAGTTCATGCCTTATACACAGATTTTTCAAAGGCCTTTGACCGTGTTAACCATGAGGTTTTAATAAAAAAGTTGGAAGTGTTGGGAATCCATGGTAACCTACTGCAATGGCTGAAATCTTATCTATCTGGTAGAACGCAAATAGTGCAAATTTTAAACTATCAATCTTTTGAAATTCAGGTACCATCAGACGTACCGCAAGGCTCTCATCTCGGTCCTTTACTTTTTAATGTATATGTAAATGACATATCATCTTGTTTTCATTATCCCACTATTTGATGTTTGCCGATGATCTTAAATTCTATATGAAGATTGATGGTTATGATGATTGCTTAAACTTGCAGTCAGATTTGGACCGCATTGTTCATTGGTGTGATCTTAATGGAATGGAGCTAAATGTTCTTAAGTGCCATTCAGTGGTCTTTGGTCGGGGTGGAGGTCGAACCCAGCATGTTTATAATGTTGAAGGGCATTTTTTAAATTCCTTGGTGCAACTGAAGGACTTGGGAGTGGTTCTCGATGAGCATTTGTCTTTTGTGCCTCATATTTCTAGTATGATATCAAAGGCCTTACAAATACTGGGACTGATTAAGCGCTGTACTAGGGACTTCCAAAATTCTTCTACCATCAAACTAATTTATTGTTCCCTAGTGCGTCTCCTTGTTGAATGCTGTTCTAGTGTCTGGTGCCCACATTATGATGTACATATTCATTCTATAGAAAGCATTCAGCATACATTTCTGAGATATGTGTCATTCAGACGCAATCTGGGGGCTATCGACATTAATTATCAGCAGATTGAAAACTCACTTAATATTACCCCTCTCCAAACTCGTCGCATACACAGAGATCTAAATATTTTTATAATTTGCTTCATTCTCATTATTTTGGTCCTAACCTATTATCAAAAATCAGACTTCATGCTCCATTCCGCTAAACTAGATCAAATCAGTCCTTTTTTGTGACACCTCATCGTACAAACTATGGACAAAACTGTTTTATTTCTAAAACGGCTCGACTTGCCAATCAATACTCAAATGTGCTTGATTGTTTCTCTGACCCAGGGGTCTTCAAGAGACAGCTCAAGAGTTGTCCCTGATTGTTTTTGAATTGTTAATTGTTATTTTTTTTTTGTTTTGTGTGTAATGATAAAATTGTTCCTCATTAATTGAAGCTTAATTGTGAGTCTTAAACTCTATTTTATACTTACTTTATATAATTTCTAATATATTATGAACACTATGCTGCCAATATTTTAATTAGTCTTCTAATTGTGATCATAGTTTATAAGCTTGTTTATAAGTAAATTTTGTATATAATGTTGTTTATATTGAATTTATATTGGGCTTTAGCCCGTTGATAAATAAATAAATAAATATTTTTTTTATAACCGCAGCTCCAACAGTCCCTGAAACTTTTTTGCAATGTACTTCAAATTGATTTATTAAAGCCACTGAATCTGTCAAAGAAACAGAGGTAGCCTCCAATTTCGTGAGTGCTATAGGTACAAAAGAATAATTTGTTTTTATAAATATTAAATTTTCTTTCACTGTTGGGTTAGAAAAAAGAGTTTTTGCATTTATTAAAGCGGCAGAAGACGAGTCGAGTTCTCGGCATAAAATATAGCAGCGGCTAACCAAGTTCCCCAGCGAGTTATTACTGGTTGTGGTGGTAATTGAGTATTTGGACAATTTCCTTTATAAAATTGAACACGCGCAGATGCTTTTAGAAATACTTTTTTTACTTGATTGATTAAATCATTTACCAATGGAAACTGGTCTCTTATACATTCTGCCACTCTATTGATACCATGAGCCAAACTAGTAACATGAACTAGGTTAGAATAAAATATTTTTAAATTTTGTGTTGCCTTAACCATCTAAGGTGCAGCATCCGATAAAAGGAGTATGCATTTTTCTGACGGAACACAGTCGGGCAAAAAAAGTTGGTTAATGTTTCTTGAACAAATCTGGTTACACTTAAATGGGTGGTTTTTTTCCAATTGTTTGGATGTAATTAAATAGGATCTACCATAATCATTGGTTTCCCCTAAGACTCCAATCAATGCGTGTGCAATATATCTCCTACATGAGTCAGTTGTTTCATCAACCACAAGATAAAAATAATTTTCACCCACTTTTTTTTAATGTCATTTACAGTTTGTTTGTAAATGACATCAACTACCTTTACGTCCGGTATGTTAAATTTACAATATTTTGTCAAAAATTAACGTAAATTGGGGTTGCTTAGTTTTTTAAGTGGCTCCGATGAATGCCTTGCATAAGTCCTCATTGAACTGGGCTTGTTCGCTGTTTTTTGGTTTTTCTTCAAGACAATGTTGTATTGTTTGCGGGGAGGGTTAACCTCGTTGCAATTTTCGCACGTTGAGCTGGTGTTTTGCTGATTAGACATGCTGATCCACAATAAATTTTTTATCTGCATGAATCTGTAAAATCCAAAAAAGCAATAATTTTTTTTTTATGGCAGTGGCACACACACTAAAGGGAGACCCTATGGCGCTCGACGAGCGGTGTGTGTGCGAAGATGTTGATTGACACGGCTCTTGAATATTTGTAAGTTGTAATTAGTGGGAAACAGATGTCCTGGGAGTGAGTTCCACAGTGATGCAGTGCGCCAGACAAAGGAATTCTTGTAAAGCGATGTTCTAGGTGTTTCCAATTAATTTGGGTTTACATTCGTTACAAAATCGAATTTAAAAAAAATCTTTCCTACTTCAACCAAATAAAATATTTGAGTAGAAAACTTTTGTAAATACATTAAAATTGTTAACATTAGCTACCAATAATTTGCTTGAATACGTAATTTATAAAAACAGCAATCTCCTTATACCAAAAAACATAATATATCTTTCTTTTTTTACTATAAAATAATTGAGTAGAAAATTTTTATAAATACTTTAAAATTGTTAACATTAACTACCAATAATGTGCTTGAATACGTAATTTATAAAAGCCAAAATTTCCTATTATACCAAAAAACATCTTTCTTTATTTACTATAGACTGGAAAAAATAAATAAATGTGAAAATATGGTTTATACTCACAATTTTCGAAGAAGCTGTACAAAACAAATTTGTGCCATCCCAAGTGAACTCCCGATAGCTCTTTATCCACGACATATGGAAGTTAGTTTTCGGCATTTTAACAAACACTGGACAGACAGACACAGACACAATTCACTTTACAAAATGAAGCACACAAGAACGTTTCAAGTACATAGACGATATCAAAGATATTAAAAATTGCCACCTCTTTGAACCATCGGATTCTGTTTGCAATGTAACGAAATAATTCGTTACATGGTTTTTCATGTTTTAAGATTTTTATATTGCAAAGTGATTTTTATGAAAATATATATCTAGGTAGGATTTCGCTAGAAGTTAGATCTTTTGTACATAGGTGGAGCTATCATTAGAATTATAGGTGTATTAGCAGTTTTACGTCGTTTTCTATAAAAATATTTTTATTATACTGGCCTTTGAATAGAGGGCGATAGTAATATCGTGATTTTAATTGATGGTCTCCCTCCTACTCCTTTGAATGCGATTTGTACCGGTTCTGAAATCGAACGGCGAACGTTCTTTTGTCTCCAATTTCACGTCAAGGTGAGAGCCATTTTTATTTTTGGTCGAATGTGATTTGGTTTTTTTGCACATTCCGCTTTTAATTTAACAAATTTATTTCTTTGTTTTAGGAGTGTCTTAAAGACAATTTTCAGGTTCTAGAGAGATTTTCATTCAATGATTTAGACGACAATACTTTAATCTATTATAGATTTCTAATCTAGATTTAAAAATTGTATTCATCATTGTTCCGGGCCATCTTGGGCTTTTTGTAAAGTATTGTTGAATAAATGATCTTAGTGGACCCTCTACTCAATCTGTTTTAGTATATTTATCGTAAATTTCGTTAACTTTTACAGGAATATTTAACTGCGTAGTTGAAGTTAGCAAGGAGAATTTTTAACTAACCTAACGTTATTACCGATTTCTGTTGGTCTTTTGTGTTTTTAGCTAATTCCTGGTTCTGATCCGCCACTTTTAAAGGTCGGGTAACCGACTCAGGCCCTTGCCAAATTTGCCAAGAGACGGATAAGTGCCAAAGAGACCTCCAGTTCACTGCCGGTAGAGGATTTGGGAAATTCAACTTTCTACAGGTCTAAGGTGAGTTTCTTTTATCTAATTTCTAATTTATGAAATATAATATTGAATTTCTTTGAGAACTCACCTTAGATTTTTTTTCTTATCTCTACCGACAGTCGACGGTGAATTTATAATTTTTCTATCTTTGTAAACCTAGCTCCTTGTTAACTTATAGCTAAATTTGCTCGGTTTATTTTTGCTTGTGGCTCGTAATGCTCACTTTGACGAATGAAATGGGAGAACAGTGAGATAATGTGAAATGTCGATCAGCTTTGTATTGTGATCTTAGCACATACAGTTTTCTCATCGCATAAATTTGACTTAGGAAGAATTTGCATATTTATTAATTTGTAATTTTGAAGTAATCATATTTCTATCAATTTTTGACTAGTATTTAGCTTATTTTTTAGAACCTTTCTTTTAAATAAACTTTTTTGGCGACTTTTCATTTATTTGGCACTTATTTAAAAGTGTGCTTAACTTAAATTTAATCATTATATTTTTTGAAGTAGACTTGAGTATCAGATTCATTGACGAATCTTGTACTTTTAAACATAGTTTAATCATTCATTAATGATCTTGTATTTTGGAACATAGTGTTATCAGATTCATTAAACGAATCTTGTATCTTTAAACATAGTTTAATTATTCATTAACGATCTTGTATTTTGGAACATAGTTTTATCAGATTCATTGACGAATCTTGTTTTTTCTTTTAATCATAGTTTAATCCTTCATTTACAAATCTTGTAATTTTTGATCGTAGATTTAATTTTTAAGTAAAAGAGTTTGAAATATTTTGATGAGATTGTTTCAATTACTGTTCATTATTGTTCATTTTTTTGTTTAATATCAACCAACATTCTGGTCTAAAACAAGTTTTTTCTGTTTGCATATTTTCACGGAAATTGGTCAAAGAGCTTGGATTGATAATCAAGCATCAACCGAGTGTACCATTGCAGCATTAGACGTATCAGCTCTATAAGACGTTTTTGCCCTCTGGTGTTGTCCTTACCCATAAAGACCTAACAAATAACAGGCAATTGGAGAAAAAGGGAACGAGGTGACGAGAAGTGTGTCCAACCAGGGTTGAGCGTCTAATCTAGCTAAGTATTTTATTGAATGAAGAGTGAAGGCTGTGTGCATGTACGAAATGTACTAAATGAAAAAACCTTTGTATTCCATGCAAAAATTTTAATCCAAAAAGGACGTCTAATCAGCGTAACAGAGTGCTTTCGGCCTTAGCCATCATCAGTGTTACTTGTCAGTTGGAACAAAAGATATCCACAAGAGGCACAAACAACATCAAAACGACAACGGTCACATCAAAATTTAAAAAACACTCTACATTATAAGAAAGGTTCACAGAACTTAAACATTTAACAAATTAAAGCCAGACGTGGAAACCAACAAATTAAAGCCAGACGTGGAAACCACGCTTTGATGGTATGACAGAGACATGTTTGTCATACCATCAAAGCGTGGTTTCCACGTCTGGCTTTAATTTGTTAAATGTTTAAATTATGTGAACCTTTCTTATAATGTAGAGTGTTTTTTAAATTTTGATGTGACCGTTGTCGTTTTGATGTTGTTTGTGCCTCTTGTGGATATCTTTTGTTCCAACTGACAAGTAACACTGATGATGGCTAAGGCCGAAAGCATTCTGTTACGCTGATTAGACGTCCTTTTTGGATTAAAATTTTTGCATGGAATACAAAGGTTTTTTCATTTAGTACAAGTATTTTATTTGCAAACGTAGTAAAAATCACTGCTGGATCAGAATTTTTTTTTGTTTTGACTAATTTCAAAGATTAATATTTTAACACGTTGACTGCCGAGCATCATATAAGAATTTAGCCCCCGACGCCCATTATATCCAAGTGAAAACTGTAATAGTCATAAATAAAATCTCAATAAAATATCCATTTTTTGATTTTTTTGTCTACACAGCCGTCAAGTTATTATTTCACCTTACCCCAGACGCCCAACATTATATATCTCCACGCATTTACTACGTGATTACTCGTAGCGGGCGATATACTAGACACTGCATAGTACGAGATAATTCGTAGTGGGCGTCGCATGTCAGAAGCCAAATACGAGTTATCTCGTAGTCGGCAGTCAACGTGTTAATTGTTGTTTTTATCTAACATCAATTTAATTCTTCAACTCTAGAGAAACTCTGTTCAACAAAGTTGTAATTTGGATTGTTTATTTTAATAGTATTTATTGAAATAAAATTATTGTAAATTTGTTTTTAAGAACAATTTTTATTTCCGGCAAGAACGAGATTCTACAGTTCTCAACGTCTATCAAGTGATTTTAGTTAGCTTTTAAGCTTTTATTGGTGATACTTGACAGTTCTTTGAGAATTGAGGAATTTCTGGCGCCCAAGAAAAATTCTTACTTACCAATAAGATAAACTCGCGACCTATCCGGCAACTTAGAATATTTCCAAAACAACATCAGGAACTTAAATTGTTACAGCAATATTAATTGCTTTTACTGGGAATACCCTATAGTGTGGGTTTATCCTGGATAATTCTATGAAGTAGTAAAGTACCTCAGTCATTGTCATTGTAATGTAATAAAATAAACTAATAAACACGTACCGTGCAATAAACAAGCAATCGAAAAGGGACGGACAGGGTCTTTATTTGGCCATACGAGAGGTTATTAGACAGTGAAGCTGATAGCCACGTTTTCGGCTCTAGTGTGCGAGATTTCGAACGCAGTAGAGTTGATCCCCAGTTATCACTACCCAAGAAAGTCCTAACTGTAAGTTAGATCTGTAACTAGCTAAAATTGTAAGCGGCTTTAGCAGCCCTATTTTTCATTTTTTTTTTTTGCTTTGCTTGTTAGTTGTTGATATTTGCTTTCATTGTTGCCTTGGCTTTGACTAATTAAGGCATAGTTTGCTGCTAACCAACATGTCCGACCCAGGGGGGGCTTGCCCCCCTCAGGTCAATCTAACTCTATTTTAGATAATAATATTAATGTGAGCATGACCGAAATTGAAAATATAATAGGAATTTCGCAAAATAACAGTGTTCAATCATCTGAGCTAGGTAAAAAACAGTACATTCCTCTTTTTTACAATAATAACGATTTGGGACCGTACATTGTATATGTAGATTCCACAAAAAATAGTGATAACAATATCGGTAAAATTTCAGCCTTAAAAATAGCACGTGAAATATTTCAGATGAATTTAAAAGACGTACGTCAAATTAAAAACAAGGGAACTAACCGGATTGCTATAGAATTTATAAATTCCAAGTCGGCCAATGCCTTCATAGAAAACGAACATATAAAAAAAAGGGTTATAATGCATACATCCCAGGAAACTTCGTGACCTGTAAGGGCATTGTCCGACATATAGATATTGACGAAGATATAAATGACTTCGCTAACATATGCAGATCGAGGGTGGAGATCTTAGATGCCAGAAGACTTAATAGAAAAGTCTATAATGACAATAAAGCAGAATACGTTCCTACAGGAACCATACTTTTCACTTTTAGGGGTACAAATCTTCCCCAAACAGTAGATTTTTACAACCTTCCTTATCCACTTCACGTGTACGTATCCCCTGTAACACAATGTTACGGATGCCTGTTATATGGGCATACAAAAAAAAATTGTAAGGGAAAACCAAAATGTTTTAATTGCGCTGAAAACAAACACGTGGAAGATAATGGTGAAACTTTTACTTGTACAACAAAATGTCATTTCTGCCGCGGCAATCATAAAACTACAAATAAATTATGTCCAGAATATAAAAGACAACAAAATATTAAAAGACTAATGGCGTTTGAAAATATGACCTATTTCGATGCTGAAAAAAATTGTCCAAAAACATATATACAAAAAGATGAATACGTCCTTGATCCAAGAAATTTCCTTCCAACTCAAGTAAGAACGCAAAGCCCCGTAGGCTCGTCATCTCAAATCATCGCCCCAACGCAAAGAAGGGCTCTAGATTTTAATACCAATAAAACCAAAAGAACATTTCAACAAGTATTAAGCACTGACAACAATAAAATAAGAGTCATACAAAAAAGCTTCGACAAAAATAAACATAATGAAAACTTATATTTCCCTAATTCAAGACCAGAAAAAAACACCTTTAACTCGTTTATCCAAGATCAAGTATGCAACAAAAACATTAATTTGCCTAATAGTGCCTTGAATAATTCTAATAGTAAGGAAACTGCTGGCCCATCTTCGGATGAGTCAGATTATTATGAAACTATAACAAATAACTTTTTACATATTTCAAGAGACAAACAGCTTAAAATTAAAGATTTTATTAATACCTTTTTACAAAATTCAAATTATATAGACTGGGATAATCCAGATCAGCAATAACTTCCACTTCTTTAGCTTCTGGTTCATATTTCCTGATTGGAAAGGAAATATGGTTTTTTAACTATATTCACAGAACTTAAAATCATTCAATGGAACATAAGAAGCTCAAACTCCAACAGAGACAACTTAATAACCATAGTCAGGAAATACGAACCAGACATTATATGTCTCAATGAGACATGGCTAAAGCCAAATAAAGCATTTTGTATCAAATCATACAATGTAATTAGACAAGACAGAGCAGATGGCTACGGGGGCGTAGCCACCTGCATAAGAAATAATATTATATATAACCACATCAGAAGTTTTGATGATAATAATATTCAATATATTGTAATCCGAATTAACGACATTGACATTATTAATTTATATTCCAACTCCCATCAGCACATCACAGAAGCGTTACTAACAAGCATTTTCCACGATGTTAATAGAAAAACAATTTTGACAGGCGATCTTAACTCACATCACCCTATGTGGGATAAGGTCCAGCCCAATATGGGCGGTAAAGTTCTTAGCGATTTTATAATGGAAAAAGATTTAGTGCTTCTGAATGACAGCACTCCGACACTTCTTCAAACTCCCCAACTTAAAAAAAGTATAATTGACCTGGCGATAGTTAGTAGCAGTATTGCTTCGAACATAAATTTTGAAGTACTCCCTGACTGTGGAAATAGTGATCACTTCCCAATTTCATTATCCAATAAACGTAAAACCGCACATCCTATATTAAACTACAAAACAACCCCTTATCACACTCGTAACTTTCATAGAGCGAACTGGAGCCTCTTCTACGAGAAGGTAATGGTCGAACTCTCCTTAAATAATGAAGAAATGAACTTTGCTCTCTTGGATAAAATAATAAATACAGCAGCAAATCAATCAATACCGACTAAAATAAAAAACCAACCGGACAAAACAGGGAACCCTTGGTGGGATGAAGAATGCTCCGAGCTGATAAAACAAAGAAAACAAATGTTAAAAAATTTTAAAGAATTCCCCTCTATAGAAAATTATATTTTGGCAAAAAAACAAATTGCATTAACAAGAAAACAATTCAAAAAAAAGAAAAAATCCAACTTTATACAATTTTGTGATAAACTAAATAGAAACTCTAATATTTCTTACGTTTGGAAAAAAATTAATAAATTCAATCATAAAAGGCAACTAAACAAAAAAATCAACATCAAAGACGAAACACGTGCACAAATACTACACAACGTAGCAATAATAGGGTTTGAACATACTTTTTCCATGAACACTCCCACTCAAGACATCCAACCCTTTAGTATTGAAGAATATAACTTTGCCTTAAAGGGAAAAAAATCATCAGCCCCAGGAATGGACGACATATCCTACGAAATGCTTAAAAATATTCCCATTCAAGCAAAAGAAATATTAATAAAACTATATAATTCTTACCTGAACGGGAGCCCAACCCCAGACGAATGGAGAAAATACAATGTCATCCCAATTTTGAAACCCAATAAAGATCCTGTCGTTATTAACAATTATAGACCTATCATTTTATCATCATGCTACCTCAAACTACTAGAAATTTTAATTAAAAATAGAATTGAACACTTTGTGGAGAGTAAGGGTGCCTTTTCTACCTATCAAACAGGTTTTAGAAAAGGGATGAGCGTTAATCACAACATAGCATTAATAACTTCACATATTGATCTGGCGTTCAAAAAAAATGAGACTGTCATAGCTACTTTCTTAGATATAAAATCAGCCTATGACTGTGTAAATATTTATAGGCTTTACGAAAAGCTGGAGGCACTACAAATCCCAACTCAACTTTCTAACTTAATATTTAAACTTCTAAAATATAGAAATCTTTATTCTAGAAAGAATGACGGGTCTTTCTTGGATCCGGTATTGACTACATCTGGCCTCCCGCAGGGATCACCACTAAGCACCGTGTTATTCAATATATACACTACAGAGTTGTATAAGCTAATGAACACTGATATAACTATAGTTGGGTATGCTGATGACTTGGTGGTTCTGTGCCAAGGCAAAGATCTACGAGCACTTTCTGAAAAAATTAACACAGCATTAGAAAGAATAAACAATTGGCTGATGGATAACGATCTGAATGTTAGTCCGGAAAAAAGTGAAGTAATTTGGTTCACCAAAGGCAGACATAAAACCAATAACCCCCATCTAATTATCATCAATAATAATATAATACCGTATAAAGACTATACCAAGCATTTAGGGATCATCCTGCACAAAAATTTGAACTGGAGGCCACATATAGAATACATCACCACTAAAGCAAAAAAAAAACATCAACATACTTAAAGCAGTTTGCAGAGTGTGGTGGGGTGCAGATCCAAGAACCCTCCTCACCATTTTCTATGCCTTGGTTAGAACCCACCTGGATTACGGTTCAGTCTTTATTAGTCCAAATAACCAACTAAATTTAAATACAATAAACACAGTACACTTTGCGGGACTCAGGACGTGTTTAGGCTGCATGAGATCAACCCCAACAAATGTCCTGCTTGCGGAGGCATCTGAAATGGATTTACACCATAGAAGAAAAAGATTGGCTGTGTCCTTTTTGGCAAAAATTATCCCTATTGTAGATCAACCTATATCCAACCTACTAAACAAACAAAGAAATTATTATTTAATTAATAAGTCTTACCTTGAGGGTCGACGCCAATCTGTTGCGCACTCGGGTAAAAAGTCCTCTGTTCTGGACATCAATTGTGGAGTCCCTCAGGGTTCCGTTCTGGGGCCAATTTTATTTCTACTTTATATTAATGACATCGTTGAACTTAATGTTTCTGGAGAATTCACTCTCTTTGCCGACGACACATCGATCCTGTGGAAAAATAGAGAAATTGGGGAGCTACATCAAACTATAGCAAGTGATCTCAAGATCATTAGGGACTGGTTTGCCTGTAACCGTCTTTGTTTAAACCTCAGTAAAACCCACATAGTTGGGTTTAAATGTGATGTTACTGGGCTACTCTTGAATGGCGATCCATTGCCAGAAACTATAGTATCCAAGTTTCTAGGTATTCTAATCGACCGGGAATTACGTTTTGAAGATCATGTGTTGATGCTAGGAAGAAGACTGTCATCAGGATGTTTTGCTGTGCGAGTGGTGAGGGAAGAATTAGGTCCACAACTAGCACGGACAGTTTACTTCTCTTTGTTTGATTCTCACCTTAGGTATGGTATACCATTTTGGGGTGTTGCAAATCAAGGCCTACTTAATGTGCTTTTTGTTCTCCAAAAAAAAGCTGTTCGCCTTATTGCTAACATTACTCATAGGGATTCTTGTAGACCACATTTTGTGACTCAAAGGATTTTAACTCTGACTTCCCTTTTCATATTAGAGACGACAACCCTTATCTTTAAAAACCACAATGCACTCCAGGGACCTGCTCCTCAAATTGAGACGCGTCAGGCTCACCTTTTACCATTACCAATTCCCAAATCTACTTTACTAAAAAAATCATTAATTTATGAGGGTCGAAAAATTTTTAATCATTTACCAACCAATTTAAAGACAGTGCATTCCGTTGAGACCTTTCGTTGCTTGCTAAAAAAATTACTTTTGAGTAGGGCATATTACACTTTGACTGAATTCTACCAGGACACGCTTTGACATGTAGATATGTATTGCCATTTGTATAATGTATAATGGATGGAAAATTCTGACACGGATTATTATAATGAGTCTGGGCTTGACAAGTTTGTGAGTTACTTATTTTTTAGGTTTAATTTTTGTTTTTTTTTACTTTTTTGTTTTATTGATTGTTTTGTTTTATTGACCATTTTATTTTATTGACCATTTTATTTTATTGACCTTTACTTTTACTGGCTTAACTTTTATGCCGAGCTTTGAACTTGGTGATCTATTATAATGATTGTACCACGTCATGTTGTATTTCATTGCTTGTCTATTTGTTTGTATTTGATTGTTCTGGGTGTTTAGCGTGGTTTAAGTTAGGTTAAGTTAAGTTAGGTTTAGTTAACTTATGAGTGGGGATCCCCATACACCGATCTCCGAGGCCAGATATTACTGGAGGCCGCTTCAACACTAGACCTAGTTGTACACAACACCGGAGACAAACCAACTTTCGCCAGAAGAAACGGAAGCTCCTACATAGACATTACGTTTACAACCCAACAACTGGCAAGGAAAGTCGAGAACTGGGAGGTAAGGGATACCGAATCTCTCTCGCCCCACAAGCACATATCCTATGATATTAAAGTTGACACACCGCGAAGGTCTGATATTAAACGCAGAATAGGCATCGACAAGGCAAAATTAGAAAGATATATTGAAACCGAAACCACACAGCCAGGCATATACATGGATACAAGCGCAGGGAAATTGGTAGAATATCTAACAGGAGCTTTCAAGTCCTCGAAAATAGGCGACCGCACAAAAAGAACAATGCCATACTGGTGGAACGAAGAGATAGCACACCTCAGGCAGGAATGCATTAAAGCGAGAAGGTGCCATACCAGAACTGCAAGCACGGGAGCAGACGATAACGTCCTGTCGCAAACATGGGAGTCATACAAGAACAAAAAAAGGGACCTAAGGAAGACTATTACAAGTGAGAAAGCAAAACACTGGAGCAGGCTATGTGAAGAAATAGACAGAGACGTCTGGGGAGACGGATATAAAATCGTTAAGAGAAGTCTTAAAGATACCGGACCGCCTTTTAAGTTATCTGAACGGAGGATACAAGAAATAGTCACTACATTATTCCCAAATCGTAAAGAGCACCTGCCAACTAACATTGCTACAGAAAACATAGAGCCCTTCTCACTGGAAGAAATAAAGCAGGCTGGGGAGAAACTGAAAGGCGGGAAAGCGCCGGGACCAGATGGCTTACCCCCAGAGATAGTGAAGGAAGTAGCGAAACTAGCTCCACAACACCTGGGGTTAGTCCTAAATGCACTACTTGAAGAGCAAAAATTCCCGAAGATCTGGAAAATAGCAAAATTAACTCTAATCCACAAAGCGGGGAAGTCCTACGATTCACCAAACGGCTATCGGCCATTATGCCTTATTGACGCTATATCTAAACTTTTCGAACACCTAATTAGACGAAGACTGGAAGGCGAATTGTTCGACAAAGAATGCATCTCAAACAAACAATTTGGCTTTAGGAAAGGAAAGTCAACAATAGATGCAGTTAAAAGAGTAGTGGACCTAGCATCTAACACAAAATTCCGAGGCCCTGGGGAGAGATGGTGTATATTGGTGACCCTAGATGTTAAAAATGCCTTTAACACAGCATCGTGGGCTATAATTCTACAGAGACTGATACACATGGGAATATCTCGCTACATTATAAACCTTATCAGAGACTATTTCAGTGAAAGATCTATCAAGGTGGAGGGAAATGACTTTGAAATGACAGCTGGAATACCACAGGGCTCTGTCCTTGGACCCACGCTCTGGAACATTCTATATGACCCGATACTGAAGCTAGACTACCCCGAGGGAGTAGAAGCTATAGGCTATGCCGACGACCTGGCAATCGTCACCCAAGCAAGAGACAGGGCACAGCTCAAGGATAAGACAAATCAAGCACTAGGGATGATTAAAGCCTGGATGGAGACCAACAAACTCGCGCTGGCGACAGAAAAAACAGAGTGTGTAATACTGAGCGGTAAAAGGGATCGACGCGATATCAATTTCAACATAGGCGGTCTGCTAATCGTCCCAACGAAATCACTAAAATACTTGGGAATCGAAATCGGAGAAAACATGGGTTTTGGCAATCATATAAAAACAATTGCACACAAGACAGGCCAAAAAGCATCCGCCATAGCTCGCTTAATGCCCAACACAAAAGGACCAAGCACCGTCAAAAGAAAAATACTGTATGGAGTAATGCAATCAACAATGCTTTACGGTGCTCCTATATGGCACAGAGTCATGAGTATTAATAAATACAAAAACATGTTAGAAAGCGCACAAAGAAAAGGCCTCCTACGTATTGCATGCGCATACCGGACAATATCTACGTTAGCTTTGCAGGTAATAACTGGAATCGCCCCAATACATATTACAGTGGAAGAAAGACGATATTTAAACGCAGCAGAAGAACACCCTTTGCTGAAGACAACAAGGGAAAGGGCAAGAAAATTAACTCTCGATGAATGGCAAAAAGGCTGGGCAGAAAACACCGAAAAGGCCCAATGGACTAAAAGGCTGATACCCAATATTGAGCTATGGATCAAATGCCCGCACCGCAAAGCGAGCTACTTTTTAACCCAGGCGCTATCGGGACACGGATGTTTCAAGACATACACCAAAAGACTTTCAAAAACGGACGAACTTTGCACCTATTGCGGGGCTTTAGACACGCCCGAACACACAATTTTCCAATGCCATAGATGGGACGCAGTGAGAATACGTACGGAAACCAGATTGGAAAGGAGACTCACGGTAGATAATCTAATACAGACGATGATCGAAAGCAAGAACAACTGGACGATAGCAGAGGAGATGATCTACCAAATACTATCAAGGAAAGAGGAAGACGAAAGAACAGCTAGGCAAAACGCATAATACGGCATTAGGCAATGCACATCGGCAAACGACAGAGAGAGACAAGCCAATCCTTCTGAAGAAAACCTGCATAAGGTGTTACCAGTAGGATGGGAGGAGAGGGGGAAGTTTTTTAGTCGGTAGGCGTATCCCTTGAGGGAACGAATCCGACACAAACCCAGTCGCCAGAACATCAGACTGGGAAAGTCTTTCGAAGATTTTTTACCCCCGGAAAAAAAAAAAAAAAAAAAAAAAGGTTTAGTTAACTTGTGGTGCGGTTCGGCGACTTGCCGGGTATTCTGGGGTGACGGGATGTTTGTGTTCCTGGAATTGCCGGAATACTTATGTCTCTGGATCGCCGCCATGCCATGGCTGGAAGTGGGGCCGCACCATGAATGTTGATGTTACCTGCTTTTATTTACCTACGCTTTGTCAACAAAATTTATGATTTTAGACTAATAAAGCACTTTTTGAATTGAATTGAATTGAATATTCCAGGCTTACGATAAATTCGCTCCTTACCTATCAAAGATTTATAAAAGTAAACAGTTTCCGTGTTATGAACAAAATTATTTTAATTTCTTTTCAACAATTAAAAAATTAGACTTAAATCTAAAAAAAAGATCCAGTAAAAGTTAAAATGGAATTCTTACAAGAGACACAAAAATATAAAAATTCCCACAAATTTATATTCACCGATGCGTCAAAGGAAGGAAACAGGGTTGGTTTTGGAATACACATCCCTGAAAGCTCATATAACTTCTCCTCTAGGCTTCCGGAT
>MU191583.1:0-32815 GCA_016904865.1 Pissodes strobi
AGAGAAGGCTCGTCTAGGCACATGATAGGACCAGAACCGTTCTGCGGGATAGCCAAACCAATCGCTAAAACAGCCATAAAGAAATGGATAGCAGAAGAATCCCGAAAATGGTGGAACAACACTTTGGGACAAAGACAGGCCAAGGAATTTATAATAGGTCCATCGGCCAAACTATCAACAGTCCTGCTAAGCTACGGCAGGAAGGCTGTCAGGATAATGGTGGGTCTGCTGACGGGCCACTGCCGGCTGAAAAAGCACCTAAACGTCATAGGTTTGGCAGAAAATAGCGAATGCAGGTTCTGCCAGGAGGAGGAGGAGACGGCATCTCACGTGCTATGCCACTGTGAAGGCTTATCGAGAGTGCGCTCCCAACTACTTGGCGTACCTAAACCAGAAGCTAATAGCTACACGACGGAGCCACTATCAAGGTTGTGGGGTCTAATCAGAAAGACAAAACTGGATGAAGCTCTATAATATGGAGAGAGTCACAATAGATCCGTCGGGTCGCGGTGACAAGTAGGCTCAAAGGCCATCTCTCCCAATCTGTAATCTTTAATCTGTAATGTTAAAAAATAAAATAAAAAAATGTAACGGGGTTTGAACCCGGGCCGTCCAGGTGAGACCCACCCATCTAAACCTCTCAGCCACGAGAGCTCTTGCGGCAAATTGATTGCATTACGAAGACATATTGTAATACGAGATGGATCGACCAATAGGAGAAGTCGATTTTTACATAGTGCTCTACTTGTGTAAAGGATCTTAAAACGCCAAGCAAATCTCGTAATACCAACTGCATCAAGGTGATGTGTAACCACCTGCGTAAATGAAGGGGTAAACGGAATGATAGTTTCTGCAAAGATTTCTTCAATATATCTGCGAGCTTTCATAGCTCCATTGTCCACAAATATGATATTAGTCTATACTACAATCCAAATACCTGCCCACACTATAATAGAACCGCCTTGATAGGGAGGGTTCAGTCAACAAATGTCTCATTTGGTCTTCTATACACTCTTTTACGACCATCTGGCAACCAAATAGAGGCCGGATTCTAACTTCCCGTACCATTCGTAAGTTAATTCTCAAAGAACCAGATGTTGCTCTATGATCTCGTAGATACCTCACTAGAAGAAAACTGTTGTCAGCTGCGATTGCTACTTTCATTTTTTTAGACCTCTGTTGCCCTGTCTATGTACCTATTCCAGATGTCCCGCACCGTAGATCGAGAAAATCCCCACGTCCGAGCCAGTAACTTTTAATAAGCCTATCCTCTGTTAAGGCAAATTTTTGCTATAACTGTAGAACCAACGATTTCTTCAATGTATCTTGATAAGATACGCGCTCGCTATGGTGCAGTCAACGAATCTCTCACTTATTCTTCTTACTTATCTTCTCGCGGCCAATGAGAAACCCTTATTCATCGGTGAACAGAACATTAATTCACTTCTCCACAGTTCAATTCATATGTAACTTTGAAAATATTAATGTCATGGAAGTAGTCCAAGAGCTCTTGCTAGCCAGCTTTTTTGACGACGCTTTGATCTGTATCATCACGTTTTCTAACTAGCCATCTGTAAGTTAGTTCTCAAAGAAACAGATGTTGCTCTTCGATCTCTTAGATACATCACCAGAAGAAAACGGTTGTCAGCTGCGATTGTTATTTCCATTCTTCCAGACCTTTGTTACCGAACAGAAACACCATGTAGGCCAGACATGCAAAAACCGAAACCTTCGGTCTTTCGCAAAGTAAGCGTTTCGATAAAATCGCTGCGGTAGAGTATTATTCAAATTGTTATTTTTTTATGTTCAATAAAAATATTTAATCAATTTGGTATAAAGTGTAGACCCCATCAATTCCTCCTCAAAATTAGGGTTACACCATTTTGAGATAAAAGAATGAATCGAACGCTTAAAGGAACAGGGTTTGCACATTTTTAGGAGATTTGGTGCATAGTTGTAGTCACAGTTCAAAATAATCGATTATTTTGCGTAACCTACGATAGCTGTAGCCCGGAGGAGGGTGCACATGTTTATGAGGAAAAAAGCCTTATTTTGGATTGAAAAATACGTAGTAAATTAAAAAACACCCTATATCAACCATATGTCCCCTGTTCTAAAATAATGTTATTAAAAATCATGGTTGTTATCTAAGCCTTTAGCAGATCAGGATATTTCCTTGAACGCATCTTCAAGAATGCTTTAGAGGACATTATGCATAAAAAATAACCCTTACGGTGCCAATCGTACTTCTTTAATAGAACTGGATCTATTTTTCCAGTACCATTGACTCAGTTGCAGATGCGTTGACCATTGTATTTTTTCTTTGATGATATATGTACTTTTCCTGCGCTCATTTTACAAACAACAAAGACTGTAAAGTACGGTACTTCCCAAATACTTCCTGATCATATTTCTGTAGGTTTCCAAGGAATTTGAATGCATATTATCAGACAGTTATCTAGTTATAATTAGGTCAGGGTTTTTATTAGCTTTCTTGATGTTTCTAAGCTCCCTGGTGACTTATTTTTATATTTCTCCTTACTTGTGTAATGTCATCTACATTTATTATTAATTTTTTGTCCGTTGCTTTACGTCATCTATCTATGGGATGTAAGCATTATTTCCAGGTATTCATTTGTTATTTCGAATTTATGCCGAGTATCGATATATTTAGTGACAATTTTTCCTCTAAACCTAAATATTTTGTTATTTATTTTCTTTGAGTTGATGCCTTGCAGTATAATATCTCAGCGGCATCACAAAGAGTGTTATATACTATTAACTCATTTAATTTACCTTTAAATTTAACTTAACTGCTATTGAAGGGGCTACATTTTACTAAACCATCAATAATGAAGAACCGTTGCTTTTAAATGCATATAGCCCATCAGACTGTAGACATCTCGACTTTCATGGAAAATGAAACGTTTTCGAGATCGTTCCCAGCGATAAACTTCGCATTGTTTGTGAGGCCATTGCATATTCATTATTTTAGTTTGTGCGGTGGAATCGAAATAAATTTTGAGTTTTATATGTTAAGGCACATATATTCTAGACAAGGGCATTAAAATGTGTGCTTTGTAAGGAAGGAGTGACAAAGAAATTTACTGCCATAGAATCATGGTACATACATTTATTATCAATACGATTTTGCACTCAAAGAACTGTCCATTAGCTCCACACATTTAGTAAGTCTATATTTAAAACCCCGAAATTAAACATTTCATATTCGTATTGGTCATTGTAATTTCGTTACATAGGAGGGATATCACTATTTTGCGCTTTGCACCTTACTGTTGAGTGGTATAGGATTTTCCTTTTGTGTGTGCGCCGAACATAAAAAACCCTCCCTGACTTTTCGACCAAGACTTTCTTGTTCCTGGCGCTCATGTCATAAAATTAAAAAAGGAAACACTTTGGAGCTAGAGGCTTTTTCGAGAACTTTAGTTTGGATTAGCTTGTTAATCGTTTTCTCAAATCACCCTCTCTTGACTAAGACGATCTTCTTCCTGGCCCCCATTTCCCTTCAATTTTTTTTCAGTCATGAGATGAAGGATCTTATATATTTCATATGCGTCTGAAAATCTCATTATACATGGAGAAACTATAACAATCTCCTAATCTTCATGGTGCTAGATTTATTTCTTCTTCATTCTGTTCATAATTCCATTCCTTCATTCTGTTCATTGACATCCGTCGTTTAATCAGAATGACGTAACAGGTAAAGGTAAACGGTAATATAAATGGGGTAGTTTCCAATATTAGGCAATCCCTTTTAATCTCATTTATGTTAATCTATATAATCGGCTCACCAACTTTGGCAATGAATATCTCCCTTTACGAGGGTGGTTTAAACTGACATAGGTTTAGCTACGCGAGATGTCAAGAATATGAAGTACATATCTGTTTTCATATTGTCTTGACAATAAGCCCAATGCAGGATTCTTGCATGTCGTATAGGGCGCAATGAGCATATCATTGAGCCTTGTATTTACATAAAACTTCTTTTTTTTAAACGTATGAAGGCGGTTTTCAGTAAACCATTTCAGGATTTTAATTTGGAAATGGCTGACCTAGATATCTAATTTTCTCAATCCTTTCTAATACGCTCGATACCATTCACAGTACTGCATCCACATTCACACTAGTCTTTGGCTCAGGATGGTAATTTTGGAAAAATGTGTCTCAAGTTTTAAAGAAGTTCTATCCAAAGAATTTATCATTTCATCGAGAAAATCTTCAATCTTCTCTGCCATAAGCCACGAGTACACTGTCATCTACATATGGAGGCTTGTCAAAGGATCAGAACAAATCGAAAAAAAAAAACGCGCTCTCTTTAGATTTCTCTCATAGTTTTCGAGAGTTTGATGGTTGTTAAAAATGTGAAGCAAATAACTGTTTTCTTTTTTTCTTCGCAGCACCTCTCAATCTCATTCCTTTCTACTACACTCGATACCATCCATATTGACATTAGTTTCTTTGCTCACGATGTCTGTCTAGCAAAACTATTGTTAATTTTGAGAGTAGTTTTATCCAAAAGACTTACTGTTTCATCGAGAAAACCTTTAATCATATCTGCAACAAGCCATGAGTACACTATCATCTGCATATGGAGGCTACAACGATACAATGCGGGTAATATATTCGGTACTCTTAAGACAAATGAAAAATATTAATTCTAAATATTCTTCTAATTTTTCCTTTGCAGTTTTATGTTATCTTGCTACATTTGATCTGTGGTAATTTAAGTAACATGCTTACCTTGGACGTATGGTTTTGAAAAAATATTTATTATTAGTATCAAATACTTTTAGTAGGTAGTGCTTTTAAAGTTATCGTATATTCTTGCTATCATATCTTTGCCATTCTAAGGTAAGCTGCCACATTACTTTTTCTCGCAATATTACGGAAAAACATTTGAAACAAAACCAAAATGAAAATAATTTGTTGAAACTAATAAATATAAGAAAATACATGCAAGGTGTAATTATCGGGAGAAATAAATAAAACCATATACAGCAGCAAGCGCAATTGCTCTTGTATTTTATTATTATTGCCCCTCTTGTCTTTGCTGAAATTACGATTACAGGACTTCTTCTTCGTTTAAAATTAAGTAGTTATCATCGATAGGAAAAAGAATATGAATTCTAATAAGCAGGTTGGCTACAATTTTATCGCGTTTTACGCTGCCTATAATTATTATTATGGAAAATAGTTACAGCCGTGACTTTAACTACTTGCGGTAGCAGCATGAGGCCTTCTTGAGTTACGTCGTCACGATAGATTTTACTGAATTCCTTCAGGCTAGAACCGAATGATGTTTATTTTGTATTGGTCAAGTTTCAAGTTTTTAACGAAAATGACCATTTCTGCGGAATTCGTATAGAAATAAAATTAAAACGTGATATTTATATTTTAATAGATACCATATGCTAATATGAGATGTTTTTTGAATAAGGTCAGCCTTTCTTAATGGAACGTTAAGATCCTGTTTTCATGTTACAACTTGAAGATCTAGAAAGTACAGACCCAAATAACGTATTTAACTTATAGAGGCTGTGTACGTTCTTAAGCAACTTTACCTAAGTTATGGAATTGTCCTTAAAAAGATCCATCTTTCTATTTTTGCATGTTGATGATCTTTTTATATTCTCGGAGAGTCTTGCAGATTTAAATTTTGTCAAGGATAATTGAATGAGCAGTTTTGAAATGAAGAAGTTAAAAATGAAAATATTTGTTTCTAGGTTTAAAAATAAGAAAAGTTGATAATGTAATAACACAAAATGAATTATTATAATCTTCAAAAAGTTTAAATGGATGATCGTAGAACATTTCATGTATCGATACAACCTAAATTAAAATTAAGTGTCTAGTTTTCACTTAAAAAATCACAAATTTTGTATTTTCAATCGGATCTACGCGAATTTTTGGAAAACCCAATCACCAAAAACAATTAACCGTCGCCGTCGGTGCCCCTCCCCCTCCTTTTGTTGCAAGAAACGTGCCAAATATCAAATTGCCACTCGCAGCCGCTCTCGAGAAAAATGCTAAATATTTAAAAATTACCTGAATAAGGATTAATTTGATATGTGGCGCGTTAATCTGACGGCTCAGCCTTATTCACTACTTAGAAAAAGTTACTGAACGCGCCTAAAGGGGTTTTCACTTCTAAAACATCGCTATTTCTAGTTTGATACTCTTATAGTATCGATGTCTGGTTTCGACCTTAATATCGATCTTTTTATTGCTATTGACATCACTAATTCGAGTAGATAGAAACATGATCATCATCTTCCTGCCGGATAGTAAGCAATCTAATTGTGTTTTGATGGTTTGCAAAATATTAGGAACGAGCAATTTTACATTACTTTCTCAATTAGGCATTTAGAAACCAAAGTTGATCGCAGGGTTTAAAAATCACTAAACTCTTTAGAATGGACTCATGATAAATGCTATTGGTTAACTGGAAGCAACCAGTGTTGCCGTCCGTTATTCTGATATTGTACTAACTTTGACACAAGAGTGTACTAAAAGAGGTCAAACTATCTAAAAACACCGACGGTAATAAAATGGAGATTGTCGTACCGGTGCATGCGCGTAACTTGTACAACTGGACTCACGTCCCGCGGGAGTGGGAGGATTCCATACTCTTCCATATCTTTTTTTTTGTTCTATACTTACTTTATTATTAACAAATTCAAAAACAAAATAGGCTCTACTTCATATAACACTATAACCGAGAACAACTCAGACTGTTAGCATGCACTAAACATTAGATATCGATAAATAAAAATAGTAGGAATGGGATAACTTTAGAGATGTATTTATTTTATTTTTTGCATTTATATTTTATGTTCAAAGAGTGTAATCGAAATTCTGGAGATAAATAATATGATTGAAAGTCTCAACATAAAACTGTACTAAAAACATCAAAGGTGTGCTAACGTACTAAATACAATCCGATTGAACTGAATCTAGTATAAATGTACTAAAAACGGCAACACAGTAAGCAAACCAATTGACAATTTTTTTCTTTGGCATTGTTTACTTTTCGATATGAGTGAACAAGCTCGATGGAACTGAAGTGATTATTCGGTCCTATGATTTTGTAAAGTAAGTGTAGCTCATCTTACCTCATGACATTGAAAACGACTAAATATATAATAAACTATAAAAGTCCCTGCCACTGTTGACTCAAAGAAGCAAATGCGCTTCTATTGACAAGATGTCCTAGTCCTACACCCTATAATATTTCGATGTATATTTATGCTGGTAAAATTCCTTCTCGATACTCTTTAAAGAAATGACAAAGATGATGTTATTCACGAAAAACAAGATAGATAGAAACCCTAAACACTTAAAAAAACAGTGTCGGTGTGTCGGCAGAAGTTCTGTGTCGTGAAGCGGGTAATAATAATGTAATCACGTTAAAAATGATATCGATCTCCTAAAGCTGCAAAAATTAAAAAAATATTATCAACATATTACTAATGGGATAATAAACGAATACAAGTCCAGTGCCAACATGCTCAATATTTTTCCTGGCAGCTGTAATTTTCAAGGTAATTTCCATTGACGCAATGATTACACTAGGATTTAAGAGGCTCATTAAAAAGAAAAAATCAGTATTTAGAGCCGCAGTCAAAAGCAACAAGTAGCAAAGCCGAACGAAGTCGGCGGCATCCGTGTATTTGCAATGCAAATAACGCACCTGCGTTGGTTCCAATTTTTCTCTCCGAGAAAAGTCCTTAAGTTAGTGGAACGCGTTATTTACGCTTGCGTTTATTAGCGTCTCTAATGCGTGGTGTAACAGTTCGCAAAGGTTTTGAATATTATTTCAAAGATCGGGGGAAAAGATATAGACCTTTCATGACTTGGTTAAGCCACGGTTTCACAATCCGTAGTGTTGTGCATGTGCATGTTGTGCACCCATGGCAATCTTGCCCTTTCCATTTTCACGTCGATTGTAACGAAATGGTATCGTCATGGGTTAAGAGGTTTGGGTTCCATCAGCAAAAAAATATCGGACAAATGAACCGATGAAAATTTTCCATTTTTTTGACAAAGCAGAAAAATCTAACTTTCGAATTGACTAAGCAACATACGTTCATCGATCTGGCAATAAGAATTTACCTAACATTAGTTTATAACAATGTAAAAATCTACCTCGATACCTAGTGTACCTTGAAATGACGCATTGTGTCATTTCTTATTTCTTTAGCATAACAGCGCTTCCTTCGATTGTCGATTCGCTTTGCGCCTTGCCGCCAATCAGATTTTCTAATTTTTATTCAGACAAAAAAACTACATGTTTCATGTTTTATGCTTCGATTGCTTTTTTTAGATTATGTATGACTTCGGTGTGGTAACCCGGAATTATAAGGGGTCATAGGCAGGGTTTCAGAAGGAGGATCTGTAATGATCTCATGATTCCAATTGGTTATTCAGAAAAAAAATATATTCCTATGTCCTAACTATATATAAGGTGCTAAAATACTCACAAAAAAATTGCTGGTTATATTTCGAAAACCCAATGAACTATTTTATTAAAAAATAATATATCTGATCAAACCCGCATCGCATCGCTGTGGCCCTGCATAGGGTTAGGCATAACGGGCATTAATGGTACGCCACTGATCTTGACATTTTGAGAGATATTAAAATAATGCTTGTTGCACCTCTCTCGATTAAAATTTAATAAACCATAACCACCAAAATTATTGGTAGGTTGCTTCCTGTTTCAACATCCTTTGAAGTATCAGTAAAAACCCTTGTGGACCCAGCCGCCAATCCGTCAATCATCTCCAAGAATTCCCTGTCACTCATCAGACTTTCCTTAGTTAAACTCAAATCAATCACAGGAACCGACTTCAGTTGGTTACAGAAGTTAGAACCTAAGCATGGAAGCGTTTCTGCCCTCTCAATGAAATCCTCAAACTCTATCAAATAACCGTGATACGTATTTCCTTACCTCGCCAATATTTATTGATCTTATTACCTAGAAAAAAGCTCAACACTTGCAAATATATCCATATAGGATTTTTACTTAAAGCCATAGTTTTTTTTTAACAAATCTCTTTGTCAATAACGTTCTTCTGAATTCCAAAGGTATCTTTCCGCATTTTGACAGCAGCACGTTAGTTGGAATAGATTTCATACAACCTTGCATGTTTCTCAGGGCCATAAACGGACGACTTTCCAGCTTTCTCCCTAAGTATTTTGATATGGGACTAAACAAATACGATACGAACGATACCCTATACATGTGATTGAGGCTTACTGAGTCTGCACCCCACCAAACTCGACAAATCGCCTGCATGATATTGAGACCCTTCTTAACTTTGATCTGAATATCTGAAACTTGTTTATTCCACTTCAAATTTGAGCTCAGAGCCATGCCCAGATACTTGGTCTCCTGTACCCATGGGATAACATCATTATCATAGATGACTAAAGGGAGTTGCACATGACTTCTCCCAGGTCTGAAGAGGACCACCTTAAACTTTCGAAAAGAGAGCGAGAAACCAAAAGTGAGGATGGATGGGTTGAAGTCACAAAAAACAGAAAAAGAGAAGCCATAACAAGACGATGAGGCCTGCTCCCATTCAGGGAAATAGAACTGATGCTACAAATCTGAAGGTAGCGCCCAGAATATCTAGTACTTTTGCATCGTTGTTTTTATCAGGTTTATCCGTGGAAACTGTGTCCAATGATGTAGAGGCTTATATTAAAACAAATGGGATTCAAGACTCCTGCTGCGAAAAACTACAAACAAGGAGGCGGGACATAATTAGCTCATTTAAAATTGGAGTCCCTGTGGAGAATGAGCGGGAAGTTATGAACTCAAATTTTTGGCCTATGGGGACGTTAATTAACAAGTTTTTAAACCTAAAAACCATAGTTCTCCATGCAGAAAGGGAGAAAAACACCTCAGCAAGGAGATTAAAAAATTAAAAGTTTAACTTTTCAATATTACACCAAAACCTACAATCAATTGGGACATGCCATGAAGCTCTTCAGGACCTATTGAGGGAAGAGAAGGAGTGCATAGCCCTGTGTGTGAGCGAGCACTGGAAAACAACAGATGAACTATCTGCATATAACTTCTCAGGATACACATTAACATCCTCATTTTGCCGAAAAAATGGATATGGAGGTACGGCCATCTACTTCAGAACAGGTACGGACTTTAAGATTAGAAATGACATCACAAAGTTTGCTGAAGAGAGCATCTTTGAGTGCTCGGCTGTAGAAGTGCCACTGGATAGTCATAAAATTGTCATCTTATGTATGTATAGAACCATTTCATCCATTCATGATTTCTTAATAAAATGTGAAACCGGATTAAATATTTTGTTGAGTGAAAACTGTACAGGTTTTTTGGCTGGTGATTTTAATTTAGATATATTGAATGATAGGGATAATAATGCCAAAGATTTTATTGCCTTGTTACAGTCTTTTAATCTTATTCCTTCAATTTTAGATTATACACGAGTGAGTGGGAACTGTCAAAGTTGTATTGACAATATCTACACTAATCTCCAAAACTTTGATGCAGGAATACTAAGCACTCATATATCAGACCATACTGCCCAGAAAATATCTTTTGACAGTCACACACGGGTAAGTTGCAAGGCAGGTCATGTAAAGAAACATATTTTTTCAAGTGAAAATAAAAATAAATTTAAATATATGCTTTCTGTCTCGTTATATTTTACGTCTGAGGTTCTTGTTAACGAACAATCGGATAATTTTATCACTATTATTGGTTCTATCTTTGATCACTGTTTCCCTTTGACATCGGTTCAAAAAACTGCACCCGGAGGACGATTGCCGCCTAGTCCACGGGTTATTGCTTGTAAAAGTGAACTTGACATTCTTTTAGTTCTTAGCAGATCTGACACGGCATATAGTGAAGCTTACGGATCCAAGAAGAGAGAATACAATTCTCTCCTAAAGGATTTGAGAGGCGCTCACTACAGAGATCTCATAAATGATAGCGACAACAAATCGAAATGTGTCTGGCAGATTGATAAAGAAATAAATGGTTCCAGCAGTTCAGGATATGTTAATCCAGCTTCTCAAATTCCTGGCGACCCTATTGACATTTGTAACAACTTTAACAAACTTGTAACTAATGCAGCCCCTAATTTAATAAAATCCCAGCCTCAAATTGATTGGTCCTGTAATATTCCATATAATGGTAAATCTTTTTTCCTAACGCCGGTAACCACTGCAGAAATTTTAAATATTATCTCAAAACTAAAAAATAAAAAGAGTGCGGGACATGATGGGATCTCAGCAAATCTGCTGAAGTATTGCGCTGAGAAGATTGCGATGCCTTTGTGCCACATTATTAATAATTCTTTTGAATTTGGTATTTTTCCCAATCATTTAAAGTTAGCATTAGTAAAACCATTACATAAAAAAGGGGACAAAACCAATCTGGAAAATTACCGACCCATAAACATTCTTTCAACTTTTTCAAAAATTTTAGAAATTGCAATGTGCACAAGACTCCTGCAGTTCTTTTATAATGAAAATTTAATCAGTGACTCGCAACATGGTTATCTTAAAGGTAGGTCTGTTGAAACCGCCACATACCAGTTTGTGGAGAAATTTTTGAATGGGTGGGAAAATGGGAATGTTACCATGGGAGTGTTTTTGGACCTTTCAAAGGCGTTTGATAGTATTGACCACCAAATACTAATTGAGAAGCTGGAGAGATATGGAATCCGGGGCCCTGCTTTAGACTGGATAAAATGTTATCTCACCAATAGGGGGCAAAGGGTTGTAATCACTCGTGACGGTCAAGTGTTTTTTTCAGAAGAGGGCTATCAAAATATTGGCATTGCTCAGGGCAGTGTCACGGGGCCGCTTCTTTTTGTTTTCTATATTAACAATCTTGCTATAGAAATTTTAGAAAATAGGGGTAATCTTGTAAATTTTGCTGATGATGCTAACCTTCTAACTCTGGCGTCAACCTTGTCAGATCTTCTGGGCATTTCATCCGATCTCTTAAAGGCAGCTCAGAATTGGTTTTTGCAAAATAAATTAGTTCTAAATCAAGAAAAAACAAATTGTGTTTTTTTCCAACGAAGCAGAATACTACTGAGAGGCCAGAGGAGGTCGTACTAAATAATCAAACTGTTTCTGTATCAACTAGTGTAAGATTTTTGGGAATCCATATAGATCAGAACCTGGAGTGGGGTGAGCACCTGGGTGTTGTTTGCAGAAAGGTGAACATAGCATGTTACTCATTAAGAGTAATGTCAAAATACCTAAATTTAGACCACCTTAAAACTGTTTATTTTGCAAGCATTTACTCGGTGCTCAGGTACGGTGTTATCTTCTGGGGTGGGGGGACTGATGTGGGCGGAGCATTCATTGCTCAAAAGAGAGCTATTAGAACCATGCTCAAGACGAGACCTCAAAATTCCTGTAGGGGGCGATTTAGGGAGCTTGGTTTATTGACATTGTCTGGTCTATACACTTATGAGTGCTTGGTGTTCCTGTTCAGGATCAGAGATAAATTCGTGCAGTTTGTGCCGAATCACAGTATAGCCACTAGATATATGGGTCTAAATTTTCCACTACATAGACTTACAGCAACAGAGAGGGGACCTACATATTCGTGTATTAAATTTTTTAACAAATTGCCAAATGATGTTAAATTACAGCAAAATTTCAACAGCTTTAAATCAAGTGTGAAAAATATTTTATTAATTATAGAGCCATACACTGTTAAGGAAATTTTAGAATATAGGTTTTAACTTGAGTGTATTGTCTAAGTAGTTCTTTTTAATGTGCATTTTACTTAATTTGTTCAATAGGTATTTATGTTTGTCTTTTTTTTTTCTCTCTCTTGACAATAAAATATCTATAGGAGCAACTTATTATAATATATGTACTTTATTTTTTCTGACACTTATTATTCAATTGTAGCAATGTGATTTGTTTCTTGTGTTGTGTACAATTTTTCTAATAAAAGATATTTGAATTTGAATTTGAACCATAAACTATGAACCACTGGTTTAGTTTTCCCAAAGATTAGTTTATCCTATCAATAACCGAGGGTATCTCCTTACTTGTACACATAAGAGTCATATCATTTGCATACTGTATCAGAGAAACCTGATCTGGTATAATGTCATGCAATTCCCTAGTATGGATATTGAATAATAAGGGGCTTAACGAGGAAGCCTGGTTTAGATCCCTACTGGAAATTCCAGGACCAGGATGCGGAGAGATGTGCTTGGAATTCAGAAGAACATTATTAACAGGGAGATTTGTTTTAAAAAATATGGCTTTAAGTAACAATCCAATATGGATATATTTGCAAGTATTGAGCTTTTTGTAGGTGATAAGACCAACAAATACTGGCGAGGTAAGAGGATACCTATCAAGGTTCTTGCGTATAGATATCTGCGAGAGTTTGAGGATGTGATTGAGAGGGTAGAAACGCTTCCATGCTTCGGGTATGATTTCTGTAAACAACTGGAGTCGGTTCCTGTGATTGATTTGGTTTAACTAAGGAAAATTTGACGCGGGACAGGGAATTCTTGGAGAAGATTGACATATTGGCGGCAAGGGATTTTACTGACGCTTCAAAGAATATTGAAACAGGTAGGGTTGGTCTTGGTGTGTTTTGCCAACAAAAAATATAAGTTTCTCTCTAAGATTGCTGGATGAAGTTCAGATTTGTTCGGTTGAAATTTTTATCCTCACTGACTAAAAAAGCGCAATTCAAAAAATCAACTGCTCAATAATTTCATCTAAATAAAGTTGCACCGCTTATGATACAAAAAAGCTGTTGATAGAAATGAATGAATCACTAAACTTTAGTGTTACATTGGCCTGGATTCCGGGTTATTCGAATATTCATGGCAATACAGTCGCTGATAAACTGGCAAATGTGGTTAGAATTCTCACTGTATCTCTAGACATTCAGTTTGACAAAGAAGAGCTATATCCTCTTATAAAACGGAAAACTCGAAGTGAGTAGAAGGCCTGGTGGAAACAATCTGCAAGGGAAAAAAGGGTATTCTCTTCTTCTAAAGTAAGTGTCTCTGCCCCATATATCACCACTGGCAAAACGCACTGAGTAAATGCTTTGCTTTTTAAGCTTATGGGAATTTCCGATTTAAACACATCTTTAAGGTTACCAAATGCCGCCCATGTCAGACACAATCTTCTTTGAATCTCGGTTGTTTGCTTGTCTCGGTCTACGGAGTTCATGACCGAGATATTTGTATGAAGTGACCTGTTCAATTTCGCCGCATACCATGGGAATTTTTCCACTTGCCACAAGATTGGTCATAAATTGGGTTTTCGAAGTATTTATCCTCAATCCGACCACTCTTGAGGTTTGCTTAAGTATTTCCAACATTTGCGTAGCTTTGTCAATGCTGTCTGATATTAAAATAATATCATCTGCAAATTTCAAATGATTCAGATCCTCTCCGTTTGTGTTTACTCTCATGTTGTCTCAATATATTTGCTTACACACGTATTCCAGTAAAGTTGATGTAAATAACTTTGGCGATATAAGGTCACCTTGCCTGACACCGCGTTCTATTTTAAATTTGTTTGTATCCTCATGGAGTCGTACACATGCAGATGCTGTTTCGTAGATATTCTTAATTATTGCGGTGTAACGATGGTCAATTCGACAATGAGCCAGAGCTTGAAGCATTTGGTGTTGGTCTATGGTATTAAACGCCTTTTCGTAGTCTACGAATATAAGTATAAGTGGCTTGTTATATTCCACACATTTCTCTATTATAGTTTTAACGACCTGCGAGTGATCGTTTGTACCATAACCCCGATGGAATCCAGCCTGTTCGCGCGGCTGATAACTATCCAATTTATTTTCAAGCCTTATTGTTATGATTTTCATGAATAGCTTGTAAAGATGGGATAAAAGGCTAATGGGTCGATAGTTTTTTAAATCGGCAATGTCACCCTTCTTATGCATGAGAATAATCACCGCATTGTGCCATTGAGAGGGAGTGGTACCCTTCGGTACCGTTAAGGAGTTAAAGCATCGCTTCCTTCTTTAATTGATTCGATAACTATATCGTCATCTCCTGGTGATTTATTATTTTTCATTTCGGAGAGGGAAGCTCTTATTTCACTATCTGTTATTTCAGGGACATCTTCGGATCCTTCATTTTGAATTTTTGGTATTTGCCTCGGTTCAAGAAGTTCCGCGTCCTTTTTATAAAGCTTTTGGTAAAAGTCTTCTGCAATCTTAAGAATATCCTCTCTGTTGGTTTTTGTTGTCCCACTTTTATCATGCAGTCTACAAATGTTTCTCTTACCATCGCTAAATTTTCATCGTAGTACCTTCAAACTTTGTTGTTTTCTATAACTTGGGATATAAACTAGCTGCTATATTTTCTGATATCTTTCCTTACTGATTTGGAGATATCTTTGTTGATTTTTCTCTAGGTAGCGCAGTTTGCCGTGTATTTATCTCGCATCTCTCTCCTCTCCCTTATTAGGTTCCTCGTATTTTGGCTTAGTTTCTCTTCCTTGTCTTTAACCTTTTCGCTGTTCTTTCTTGGGTCTCTTTTAAAGTGTGACTTATTTGTCTATTTAGATCGTCTTCGCTGATCTCCTCCTCGCTTAGGTCTTCCAAGCTCTTAAGATTTGAAGTTATTTCCCTTTCGTATGTCTCTTTACCTTTGATAGATGTCCTTTTTTTGCCTGAGGTGGCCGATACCATTTTTGCTCCCCCCCCCCAACTTTCACTTTTATTCTTGCCCTAACTAGCCGATGATCACTGCCTATAGAAAATTTTTGGGCAGCATTCCTTTTGTTAGAAATCATAAAATCGAGTTCATTTTTTGTTGTGTCATCGGGACTTATCCAGGTCCACTTTCGCTGGGGTACTTTTTTGGAAGAACGAGTTCATATAGCGTAGAGTCCATGATGGAGCATAAAATTTAAAAGTACGTCTCCTCTACTTTTTCTCCCACCCTAACCATGAGGGCCCATGGAAGTTTCTGCATAATCCATTTTGGATCCCAGCTTGGCATTGAAGTCTCCAATGAGGAAAGTGCAATGCGCTTTGTCCTGCTTCATAACTGCAGATATGTCTTCATAAAAGCCTTCCACTACTTCATCGTCATAATCTGTTGTTGGTGCGTACACTTGTATGATTTTTACACTATATCTTCTATTTAACCTTGGAGAAACACTGTGAAGTTTAATGATGTTTTTCTTATGGTCTTTGTGAACGACAAAACCCACTCCTGCTTGTGCGACATCCTCTTCTCCCCTGTAGTGCAATAGATGGTTCAATTTAAGAGTTATCTTATTTTCTCCCTTCCTTCTAACCTCGCTAAGTTCCAAGATGTCCCATTTAATACACTCAAGTTCTTCTTCTAGTTTAATCAGTGTTTGTTGTGTCGAGAGTGTTCTTGTGTTGTAAGTAGCTATATACAAAGTTCTGTGCCCATGGTAGCCTGGTCTTATCCGGTGATTCGTAGCACCCTTTGCTTGTGATCTGGCCTGGTTGCTACCATACCCAGGGACCACTGAGCTGCCGGGGACTAAGGGCCGTTGCATAGTCGTCATCGTCATTTCATCATCGTGAAATATAGTTATACTATAATATAACAGGACAGATGTATTTAAATGGAAGTTTTACCATACTCACTTTTAGCCGAGCTCACAAATTGGATAAAACAATTATTAAATTCAGCGATAGAAAAAGCAGACAAGATAAAGGCATTCAAATTGAGTGAAACAATCTAATTAGAAGCATTTCTTTTAGTCCTATGGGTTCTTCATCCGAGACATTTCGATGTGTGTAAGGCTCCTCCGGTTGTCCGGGCGCCAGAAGAGTGTCATCCTCTGTTGTGCTGTCTGTCTAACTAACTGTCCTCTTATTATAAACATGTACAAAAGTATAAAGTGTATTGAGGAATAATATTGGCATCGGGATTCATGTTGGAAAGTTTAAGAAAAGTTGGAAAAGAAGAAGTCGTGGCAGGAGGGGTGGTCACAGAACCGGTCTATCCCCCTTGCCTCCCACCTCCGACTTGATTTGGGTAAATGCTACATGCGAAGACCACAGTGAAACTAACAACAACAACATAACCTTTCGCGTACCAACGGAGTACATTTTTTCTTCAGAAGTGTTAATTAGTTGTATCTTAATGCCTCTATAATAACTTCCAATAACATTTCCTATAACCTATGACTTCATAATCAGCCATTATATTTTGGTGTAAAACGTAATTATGTATCGTGGAGTACACTTCGGACCCCTCTTGGGGTTAGATGTATTTACTTAATGTGCATTTCTCAAATTATGTTGATACTACACAAAGTAGTGGAGCTCGACTACTCACAAGACTATCGATAAGTGGAATAAACTTTCCGTACTAACGCCTATTAATTTTAAATTTTGTAGTAAGTAAGTACAATACTCTCTGAATGTGAGAAAATGTCAGTGTTTTCATGCAAAGAACATTTTATTTATAATGTTCTGTAGATATTATCAACACTATCGATACTCGATAGTATCATACCATTACTAATGAAGTCTCCTGTATTTCATTTATAACGTATTTACTTGATTGTTGCATTACAAATTATAGTTGTTTTTGTTGCGTTTGCTGGCTACATAAACAGTTGTGTTCCGTATATATTCAGTAAAATGCTAAAGTTAAAATGTGACTGATTGAAGCCAAACATTTTATTAGAATGCACAAACTATGGCAGGAAATGCAAACATTTTATATCCGGTGTAATAACGAAAAATTAGAAACATGTCGACAGCGACCCAGTTTATTTAGGTACGAATATTAAAAAAAAAAATCTAATTATAACTTACTTACTGGCTGATGCGAGATATTTAGGACCTTCAGTAGTAACTTACCTAAAAAAAAATACAAAGTGTAAGATCATTTCATGAATATGAAAAGGTTGAGTAGTGGGTGAAAACTAGAAATGAATTCGAAAGAAAATAGATGAAAGTCACTCGTAGCTATATCATCATACAAGTTCGTTAAATAAGTCTTAAAAGCATTACATTTTATACTATCAAACTTTATTTATAGTAAAGCATCAGTGAATTTCTGACATCAAAATATTATCATCTAGCTATACCGAAAGTTGGTATAAAAAAGGGTGTCAAAGTTAAATTTTTTCTTTCGATTTTATTTAATATTTTCCCAACTGTTCATCATATAGTAACGAAAATGAGTATAGGAAAATATTTTGATATTTTATTTCGTTGCAGCTGATGGAGGGCGCTACCTGCAATACTATTTGCCCATTAAAAACGCTATAACTTTTTCTGGGCAACTGCAGGGTTCTTTTGGCTACAAAATATGATGCGACTATATTTTCCAGATAAAAAAGGTATACTTGTGAAATATCGCCTAAAGTTGACCGTTTTCGAGATATTTGCTATTTTATCATTGCATGCAATGTTATATGACAATAAGATCTGTGCTATGTGGCTCTGTTCATAAACAATTTAGGTCTAAATGTGGTTGCAAAATAATTTTAGATAGGTCGCATAAATAACATATGACATTTTAGAAAATTCACAGGTGAAAAATGGGATAATTAAACAAATTTTTGTTTTCAATGATGAACTGCAAAACGTGTTATTTATAATCAAAACATTAAAAATAAAAGGGGTACCTTTTAGATAACAAGTGCTTAACTGACGAGACTGGTCTTGGTCTTGCAAAAAAAAGCAAAGCTAAAATCAAAACCAAGACCGTCTTTTGGTTAGCAACACCAAGACCAAGACTGTGTATGCAAGAACAAGATCAATACCAGTATCATGTCCTGGAAGACCAAGACATTTGCAAGTTACAAGAGTCTTGCGAGACTCTTTCAAATTTCTCACTGCTGCTAAATGTTCGATTGTTAGATTTTTGTCTTCGAAAATTTCATATTTTTATTTACGCAATGGTAATCAAATTCGAAACAGTCTGAGATTATTTTCTTGTTTTGTCTTGTTTAATTTATTTTTAATTTTACGCCTTGTTTAAAGCAAGACTTGCAAGACTCTTGCTGCAAGACCAAGACCAAGATCAAGATAGCACATTAGTTTGAAGACTATGTGCAAGAACAAGATCAAGATCAAGACCATGCAAGTCTGGGTCTTGGTCTTGCTTTGCTCATGACTTATGAAATTATCGGATTAAACTCAGGGCTTCGGGCAGGCCATCGCTGAGAAAAACGTGCGTTAAGAAGGTTTCCCACTTACACGGAAAAGTATGCTGGTGAAAAAAAGTCTATGTCTAGGCATACATAATTCAAGATTTTTCACAAAAATACTTATTTAAGGAAAAAAATTATGGCAAGTATACAAGATTTTGACAGGATGTCAGTACATCAACGCTCTATTGACCAAAGCCAGTCCACTTTTGCAAATAAGAGAAAAATTATTAATCCCAAGTAACGTTGCATGTAATAATAAAATAACAAATATCTAGAAAACGACCAATTTTAGTGACTTCTAACAAGTATATCTTTTAATTTTTAATCTAAAAAATATAGAAGCATCGTATAGCCCCTTTGCAATAGATATCAGATTATTTTTTCTCGTTTTTGAACACTTCCCTATAAGCATTTCCATGACTATATGACAAATAGTTGCGAAAACATTACATAAAATTCAAAATAAAATTATTCCTACTCCCCTATGAAAATGAGAAAAAATTCAGTTAACATAGCTAGAAAATGCCTATTATCACACGCCTGTTGAAAAAATTTTCAACACATGTGTTGAATAGTAATTTCAACCTGACTCTATTTGAATAGATGGCCGATGTTGTCAATTTGACAGCATATTTCATTTGACATTTTGACTTGACAGATGTGGATGGCCATGGCCCGACGAGTACTTTTTAGCATACGTATTAAAAAGTGGATTTCTTAAGAATCTTCGTTTTCTTCTTTTTGTGCCATTTTTCTACCTTGGGTTAATTTGGGTTAGGTTGACGTCTGATGCTAAATACCCGCATCTGGTACTTTCAACACGCGTTATGTAATATGCTATTAACTTTGACAACCTGTATCATTTTTAATATTGACTTTCGGATCACAACACTTTATCTAACCGCAATGTTTCGATGTAAGAAACTCACTGTTGTTCTATGTCTCATTACTTTTAGACTACCCTCTATAATAACTGAAATATGCAATAAATAAAAATCCTGCTACAGCAGCAGCTTAATTTTGCCTTCTTCATTTACATCCAGTATGGTCACTCACAAGTCACGCCTCGAAGATATTAGGTGCTTTTCCATTGGTTAAATCAGTTTGCCTGGTAATAAAAGTGAAAATGTGTAAAGATAACAATGTACAACATTCTACCAACAGACTGCGCGACTCGAGGTCAGAGGTCAGACCAAGGCGGGGGCATATTTCGACGTGGGATAGTACTTTAAGGATTTTATTTTTAATTCAAAATCCATTTAAAAATAGTTTATTATATAAGCGAATCAATGATTTGGAATTTGGCAATCCTTACGATATGTAAGAGTTTTTGAAAAATCCCGCCATTTTGCTTCTTCGTAATCGTGTGAAGAAACCAAAGCATCGAAACCGACTGATATAAAACTGCAGCTTTCAACCATCAAACCAAACATCAAGCAGCTTTGTGAAAATGAAAAACAGTACCATTCATCCGGCATTCATCTACGGCTACTTCTGCATCGTAACGAAAATCATTATCTAATAATTAGGTTTTGAATGATTCATGGCCCTACTTTTTATTTATTTATTTATTTATTCATTCTATCGCAGATCATTCATAAAATATATACAATTCGTCAATAAAATAACTAAAACTTATACGTATTCAAGAAAAACATAAAATACTATAAAAGTAACAACAACACTTACAAACATAAATACATAATACACTACAGAATTTAGGATTTAAAACTTAAAAAAAATCAGAACTGAAACGCAATGAAGGCAGCAATGTTATAGGAACTACAAGGAGACAAGACGGTAAGCTAATAATTAAGCATGAAGGCCACAATACAAAAATTCCCTCAGATGCTCAATCAATAAAGCCTTGAGTTCTCCCTTAAATTTAGATTCATTCTGAATACCTCACATGTTTCTAAGTAGAAACAATAACAGAGCTATCTGCAATTAGGGTGAGTCTCAGGTCATCACCATTACTCAGTGTGTAACAATTCTGAGCGTCGGCATCGCTAGCAAGCATCGAGCTACCCAAATTCTGTTTAAAATGCAATGCATAATCATAATCCATCCATCAAGTACTTTATTTATAAATGTTTGAAAAGTTTGGTGAACATTACGCACACCAAAAGGTATTCTAATAGATTCAAATAATACGAGAGGAGTGGAATTTACGGTTTTATAGATATCTTCTTCAGCTACAACCATGAATGCTTAAATTAAAATCTTATGAGGTAATGGACACAGGTGATAGTCTCAATGTGACAGTCTCAATGATCTGATTTTTTTCTGGAACCATATGCAAATGTGAGGCAGCTGGAGGAGAAAATATTCTACAACTTTTATAGTCTATCAATTGTTTGAATTCTTCTTTCGCAATATTAAGTTTCTGTGGAATTAGAAGGTTAGCTTTAGAAAAAGAAAGAAGTCCATTAGTGACTATATGATGTTTAACCCCCATCTCCCCAGATGCCCAAACATTTTCGAAAAATTCGGAAAAAAATTTAAAAAAAGTAAACATTTGTTCAGAAAGTTAATAAAAGTAGTATAAAACTAAATAAGAAAAAAAAATATAAAAAAAAGTAAGAGAAACGCGGTTTTCGGCGAGAAAAAGGCGAAGGAGTTCAGCTACGAGGTCGGGTATGGCAAAAATTGCTTTATGAAGACGAAAATTTTTTTTGAAAATTTGGAAAAAAATTGGAAAAAACGTAAAAAATATTCGGAAAGTTAATAAAAATATTATAAAACGAAATAAGAAAAACAATTAATAAAAAAACCAAAACCAAAAGATTGTTCGGAAAGTTAAAAGTATTATAAAACCAAATAAGAAAAGAAAAATACAAAATTGTTCGGAAAGTTAATAAGAGTATTATAAAACAAAATAAAGAAAACAAATAATAAAAAAAAGTTAGAGAAACGCGGTTTTCGGCGGACCACGACCAGTTGAGAAAAATAAAGCTTCAAAAAATATAAAAACTAAATTCCTTTCCTTGCAATTATTATGTACAGGGTGGCTCAAATTCGAATCTATGTATGAAGATCTCGAAAACCATAAGAGATACAGTGTCGGTCAAATTAGGACAAAATTGCGTATTTAGGTGTCTAACAATATGCCATTTAGAAAGTTTTACAAGTCCGGAAAAGTATTTCCGAAGATATCCAGAAAAAAACAACATTTTCAAAAATCGTTTAATTTTTTCAATATTTAATTTTTTATTTCATATATCTCAGGAAATACTTGAAATTTTAACACTTTCTAAACGGCATATTATTAGGCACCTAAATGCGCAATTTTGCACTGATTTGACGGTTTTCGAGTTCCCCGTACATAGAGTCGAATTCGAGCCACCATGTACTTGTTCTAATGCCGAAATATAATGCAACGGGATCAGTTCAAAATAAAAAGAGGAATATTGAAGATCCTATCAGAAACGAAGCAACTGAAGTGGCTGTTTTGGGTCATATTACCTAAAATAGATTCTACTCTCAGTACAAGAAATTCTCTGATGTTTCAGGTGTTTTAGAAACCAGCATCCAAAGAATGCTTAAAATATATAAGTTTCGCCCCCAAAAGATCTAACCGGTTCAGAAGTTAAATGAAGACGAAAATGATGGGCGGCGGCGTATGGAATTTTGTGATATTATGAGTAGACGAATCAACAACGACTCGAATTTCCTTTTTAATATCTGTTTTTCGTACGAATATTATTTCTTTTAATGGCATAGTCAACCGATATAACTGTCAATATTGGGCAACCCACACATAACCCGAGGAGTCCACCTACAGCATCCAGAAAACTAAATGTGTGGGTAGGAATTTTCAGGGATCATATTGTCAAACCTTTCATTTTTACCTGGAAATTTGATTGGAGAAATGTATTTGGATAATTTAATCCAACTTTAAAGGACATAATCGAACTGGATGATCGTTAGCGTGGAGAGCACCTAACCTTCCAGTTAAGTTTCACCACCGTGATATTCGTAAAATCTTCAAAGAGCTAGGTACGCAAAAGGCATCAGGACCGGATTAAATACCTGCCATCGTATTAAAGAACTGCGCCAACGAACTAACACCCATTCTTTCCAGACTTTTTTCTCTGTCTTACCGAAAGGGGATATACCAATCTTCTTAGAAAGTAGCTCGAGTGCAACCTGTACCAAAAAAGGCAAGAAAACCACGACATCAAACTATCGTCCAATTGCCTTGCTTTCAATAATCTCTAAAGTCATGGAACGTGTAGTCAATCAGCAACTACGGCTTCCGCAAACAGAGATCGACAGGAGATATATTGGCCTATATCACACATATATGGAGTAGGGCAATTGAGAACTACGAAGAATTTCGACCATTGCGTTAAATATTTCAAAGGCATTCGACAGAGTTTGGCATGACCGATTGCTCAACAAACTGCCCTCCTTCGGATTGCCAGCGTCTCTCTGCGGCTGGCTTGCCAGCTGCTTTAAGAACCGATCTCTGCACGTTGTAATTGATGGACACATCTCAGACACATTCACCATAAATAGGGAAGCGCCTCGGGGCACCGTAAGTCACCGAATTTAAATACGGAAAGGTAGACCGACATATAAAATCGTTATAATACGGTTTTTATTTTACAGGATAATGAGTCCGAACAAAAGTGGATGCAGTAGTTGGTACAAGATTGTTTGTCGGAGTCTGAAGAACAACAAGCCGATGACAGAACTGATGATGAAGAGCAAGATCATATTGAAAGAAGAACGGATGATTCAGAAAATGAGCAAGAACTTGAAGAGGAACCCTATGAGCAAGAAGATATTAGAGAAACAGAGCAAGAATAAGCGTCAGCATTACAATCACCTTGAAATTACTTTACGGAAGGACAAGATCAGCTATACTCTATCGGTAAAGATAAGGTTACAAAATGGAGAGAGCATTGTTATCAATCATCATTAAGATCCCGAACAAGAGCAAACAATATTGTTATTCAGTTACCCGGAGTAAAGCAATCTGCTAAACGTCTAGTGGACCCTGTAGAGATATGGAGAAAATGTTTGACGCTTCTGTTGCGAATATTATCGTGAAACATACTAATGCACATATAGCAAGTTTTGCAGATACTGCAGATAAACTTATACAAAACCAACAGATGCCATCGAAATTGAAGCTTTGATTGGTTTGTTATACTTATGTGCCGTAAAGACATTGAACCGACTATGCTGATGATCACGATACAAGACTTGAACGAAAACCCCGAGGAAAACCCTATGACAAGTTAGCTCCCATTCGAGAAATTTTCCAGAAGATTGTTGGTAACTATAAAGACTAGATTTCCCCTTCTTAGATGGTCACAGTAAATGAAATGCTGGTAGGATTCAGAGGAAAATGCCCATTCAGGCAATATATTCCTTCGAAACACGCCAAGTATGGGGTGAAAATATTTGCAGTGTCAGGTGCTAAACTGTTTTACATCATAAATATGGAAATTTACGTAGGTTAACAACCGCAGGATTCTCCGTTTCAAGTGAGCAACTTTGCCTTGCTGACGTCGTTTGTAGAATGGTTGAGTCAATTAGTGGGACACGTAGAAATGTGACAAGAGACAACTGGTTCACGAGCGTGGAGCTCTGCACAAGACTACGGAATGAGCACAAATTAACCTTGCTGGGGACGATAAGGAAAAATAAAAGGCTTTACAGGCCTAAACCGTCCTAAGTTCTGATCTTATCTTCAATGCATGACGTGGACGAAGTCTATGAAAACTCTAAAAAACCTATGATGATTTTGGATTATAATCATACGAAAATAGAAGTGGACATGGTGGATCAATTATCCGATAATTATAAGAAGATGGTCACAAGTTGTATTTTACGCTTTTTCTATATTTTATGCTAAGTTTCTGTTAATTTTTCATTTGACTTATGTTTGTGCATTTATTGATTCTTTTTATCAATAAAAGTTATTAAACTGACTATTTCTAATTTTTTGCTTATTAGATACGATGTGGGAACTACATAACCGGTCTGTTGGACCGCGAAGTCACCGAGGGTGTGATTTTTTCCCACGTCAACCGCGGAGGGTTAATTTATCTTTATACGACTTGCATTATTTGATTCTTTGACTATTTCATATAAGTCCCTCAACGGGTTTCTCTCATTGACTATTTCATCAGCTAGCCAAGACCATATTTGCGGAGCATTAAACCCTCTCTGTTTTCTCAATTCTAAAGGAAAAGCTAAATTTACTCACAAATATAGCCAGCCCAGTGATTAACCTCCCAACAACATACCTTGTCGAGCATGTTTCTGAAAGCCAACATATTGCTTTCTTTTTTTTTAATTTTTAAAATACACAAAATTTACAGATTCAGTCACTAATAACCTAGACTCAAAAGTAAAAACTTGAATATTGTGGTCGGACAATGGATTATCAACATTATCTACCTTTTAAAACGGATAAGAAAAACTAAGGTATTTCGTACTTCGTCTCACCAACTACTAATTCATTCTTTACAATCAGGAAAGGTATTTTAATAGCTTCGCTCTATACAAGTAAACATTTAAATACTGAAATTAAATTCCTAGTCTACTTCATAATAAAAATTTTATAAATAAAAAACCCCGAATTAGACAACGATGACTCTGTTTCACCGCTAACATATAGGAGAGAGTTGCAAGAAATTATTACCTAAATGTAGATATCAATTTATTTCTTAAACTGCCTATCTTCATCAAAACAATTCGTCATATCTTCCCAAGAACCGAAATAAACGTTTCAATTTACCTTCATATATTGGTCTCCACTTTCACTATTGTCCAATCCCATAAAACGACACTAAAATTAAATTTTTATGTTTTATTTAATAAACATTAAATATTTAGACGTTTAACGTTATTGATACTTCTTTATCTCTTCTTTTTTTTTCAAGCACTTGTACAGGATATCCGCTCGACGAAGATAAGAAATGTCAGGTTTGTTTGCACTGGAGCTGGACCACTGCTTTTGTTAATAAAGTTCAAAGTCACACCATAAACTGACACACTTTTAAATAATAAAAATAATTCCCGTTGATTTTGAATGGCACTTATCTTTCTGTACAATTATTAGAAGCAAAAAAAAAAATGAGAAATGTGCACCATTACATACACATTGAAAATGAAATTATGCAGTAATAAATATGTTGCTTTATCATTTCGGCTAAGTTCAGTTTTTACAGTTCATGTTAAAGCTGTTGTTAAGATTAGTGCAGGATGGAAGTTAATACACGACTTATCTAAAATTTTGGGCGCAATAGAATGATTGAAAAATTTAGCTAAAATCGGCTGTGTATCAAATAAATAAAAGCCCGTTTCTCTTACTAAGGACAAATCAGAGAACGTAACAAAATTACGAGGAAAACAAAAATATTAATATAAAATAAATATAATATTTACAATTTTATGACTACAGAGCGGGCCAAAAGTTTGTCTCATGGCATTAACGGAAGGGAAATATATATTTTTTGTTTTAATCTATTATGGAAGATATGCAGACTATTTCCAATTAAAAAATTTCCACAGCTTTGGCTTATTAAGTAGCCATGGTTCTTGGGAACATCTATTCCCAAAATACAATTTCTTGACGAAATATTTTGAAGGTAGACTATAGAATTGAGAGGACGAAGACTTTTGCACTTCACTAAAGTCTATACCATCTTAAATCTACGCAGAAGAAAGGAATAAAGAAAGAAAAACTTATTAATAATAAGAAAAAACGTTATTTAGCTGCGATACTCAAACATTGTTTAGTTGCGATAAGTGTCTAAAAACAGTCTCCGAGATGTTCGTGCCGGCTTGCAGCACGGGGAATAAATGATTGAGCCCCATAATTAGTATCATAAAAGAGTACTTCAAAAGTTTGGCGGGTACCGCTAATTCCGGATGGAGCACGCAAGCCAACCTCAGTCAGCAGGTATGGCAATCCAAGAGCATTCTTCTTACAGACAATGGCAAATGGTTAAATCTACGGCATAGGGCAAAATAGTGAAATTCGTCATGGTTGAAAAATGTGTAATTAATATAAGGAAAGCATTTTCTTTGTACACGCTTAATCCTGTTGAAATGGTAGAGTAATGGGAGTTCTATACTGAGGAGGCATATTTAAGTGTATTCCGACCCCAGACTGCATTAACGAATTTTGAGGGAGGAAGGATGGAAAAGCAAATAAATATCAAAAATAGAATAAAAAAATGTCAAGAGCTTGTATCTAGATATATTGATCTCCATTCCGTTATTGTGACAACTGCAAACCTGTTTAGATCCTCCTCAAGCCAGACAGTCATTAAGAGTAACAGTTATATTGAACAATATCAAATCGTCGGTAAACTGAAGGAATTTAGAAGACCTAAACATGAAGAACATCATTTACGAAAATATGTTGGGGTTTGGAACCTTCGGCAACATGCACTAAAACTGAGCTTTATCCACAATACCGAAACAGAAATTTTGCACTCAACGCGCGTTTCGCTAACCATGTTAGCATCATCAGGAGATGATTAAGACTCAGTCTGTTTCGGTATTGTGGATAAAGCTCAGTTTTAGTAATTTACGAAAATATTGAAAAGAATGGGCCCAATTTGAGATTCTTAAGAGACTCCGGATAGGACAAGAAATTGTTCACTAGCACACCCTGAGTTCGATCCGAAGGTAGCTTTCAATCTAATTGAGCAGAGGGCCAGATACGTCCAAGGTTTCGAGCTAGCATGATAATGTCCCTTGGGGAACCCTGTCAAATGCCTGGCAAAGGTTTCTAAAAATAGGATAAACCTCAACACCCTTTTTCAAGGCCTGAAACATGTAATGAGAATATGCCAGAGAGTTGAGTTCAGTAGTTCTATCCAGGCTAATATATCAGGGTACAACGCGGAACGATTCTCAAAAACCTTAAGAATAACGTTTGGGTCTATAATTTCCTCTGTTGGTTCTGTCATCAGTCTTATGCACAGGAACCACGATGAAGAAGTCTTATCAGGCTATATTTCAAATTACCCAATTCAATCCATGATATCAGTCTGGATTTTAAGCAAATAATTTTTGTATCCCTTGGATAACTATTCTTAAAAATACTTGCCTTAAAAGTTACATGAATAAAAGGAATACAGGAAATTGCGGTAAAATCTGCGATTGCAGAGAAATTTATAATTCTCGTTATGATAGCATGTTAATATCATGCACAGTATTGACAGTTTGTGATTAAGCAAGTGGAGTATGTCTGTCTTAAGTATATAACAATATACAGGGTGTTCCTTAACGGCATGCTAATATTTAAGGGGGTGATTCCTGGACCCATTCTAAGAAAAACCTTCATATGAATGTATGTCCTAAACGTCCTAACTTTTGAGATACAGGGTGGTAAAATTTTCAGAAAAAAATCTATTTTGTACAACTGTCATACTATAATAGATATCTTTATGATATTTGGTGCATGTCTTCTATGCATCAAGATGCATTTTCTGATGTACAAACAGTTTTATCATTTCTACCAGTGGCGTCCGTACGGGTTTTGCATTGAATATTTTTGGAGAAAAAAATGGTACGCCACTGTTTTCTCTTAAAATAAAAAATATTTTTGAAATTCTCATTTATTTATGAAAAAAATTGATATCTTGATTTTCTTTCGCACGACGCATGGTTTTCGCATAAAAAAATAAAAATCGTTTTACTTCAGGGTCAAATCGCTAAAAATTTGATGCAGTAACTGTTGTGTGTTTTTTTTTCTTTTTTCAAGCTATTGACTTCGTTTAATATCAATTGTCAATTAATTTACAAATAAGTAATTGATTTTACTGTAGGAAAAAATAAAAGAAAACTCAAGTGCCAATAATGATTACTGCATAAGAATTTCAGCGGGGATTTCAGCTTGCACAAACACGATTTTTCTTTTTTCAAATTTGCACAGAAATGAATGATAATTTCAAAGATAATTTTTACTTTAAGAAAAAGCAGTGGCGTACCATTTTTTCTCCAAAGATATTCAATGCAAAACCCGTACGGACGCCACTGGTAGAAATAATCAATTTGTTTGTACATCAGAAAATGAATCTTGACGCATTGAAGATGTGTACCAAATTTCATAAAGATATCTGCCATGGTATCACAGTTATTATATGAAATGGATTTTTCTCTGAAAACTTTACCACCCTGTATCTCAAAAGTTAAGACGTTTAGAACATACGCTCATATAAAGTTTTTTTCTTAGAATAGGTCCAAGAATCACCCCCTTAAATATTAGCATGTCATTAAGAAACACCCTGTATATATTTTTTATTACAGAGAAAAATGTTACGTGTTCACATAAGCATGCATTAGCAAGTAATTTCTATGCCTAATAAAAATTTTGAACTGCCTAATTGTTTACTAGGCAGTACTAAAGAATATTGGTGCAAATATTATAATTATACACATAAATCAGGCAACTCATGAATGCAGTGAAGCAATAAAGTATTTTTTCTTCAAACGTCAGTAAATCCGTCATTACTCGACTGTGTAGGCGGCCGTGAAGTTTCGTTTTTCCTCCGCCGGAGCTTTACTTTTCACTTTTCCGCCGGCGGAGGTAAAAGTGTTGTCATAGCAACATAGATACAATACAAACAGACAACAAAATAAGCGTCAACAACTCAAGATTTATTAAACTACAATTTGTATTTATCACTCAATTTGTGACTGCATTTCTAAAGATCACTAATATAGGAACAAATTGGTTATTATTTAATCGAACTTACTCAATAACTGCTTATCAATACGGAATTAAAACGCAATCGAAGATGCAATCTTAAAAAATAATTATTGTTGACAGTGTCCACTGACAGCTTTATGTTACATTATATTCACCGACACCGGTCTAAGCAAGGCCACCTACGACCGTGGTCTAAGCCGCCTTGCGAACCCATTTATCTTTAATAATAATTAGATATTATTACTATTAAAAAGAGATGTTTTTGCATTAATTTGTCGACATTTGAAGAAAAAATAGCATATTTTATTTGGAGGAAAAGTTACTTTTCATGGCTTGCTCTCTATTACCAGCCTCACTCCGTTCGGCTGTTAAACACGAGCGCGCCATGAAAAGTATCACTTTTCCTCCATATAAAATAATATACTATTTTCTTCAAACGTCAGTAAATCCGTCATTACTCGACTGTGTAGGCGGCAGTGAAGTTTCGTTTTTCCTCCGCCGGAGCTTTACTTTTCACTTTTCCGCCGGCGGAGGTAAAAGTGTTATCATAGCAACATAGATACAATACAAACAAACATCAAAATAAGCGTCAACAACTCAAGAGTTATTAAACTAAAATTTGTATTTATCACTCAATGTGTGACTGCATTTCTAAAAATCACTAATTTAGGAACAAATTGGTTATTATTTAATCGAAGTTACTCAATAACTGCTTATCAATACGGAATTAAAACGCAATAGAAGGCGCAATTTTAAAAATATAATTATTGTTGACAGTGTCCACTGACAGCTTTATGTTACATTACTATAGCAACAACCTGAGCCTATTCACCGACACCGCACCGGTCTAAGCCGCCTTGCGAACCCACTTATCTTTAATAATAATTATTATTACTATTAAAAAGAGACTTTTTGCATTAATTTGTCGACATTTGAAGAAAAAACAGCATATTTTATTTGGAGGAAAAGTTACTTTTCCTCCATATAAAATAATATACTATTTTGAGTTTCCTTTAATATACAAGTTTTATAATAATAATATTAATAACAATTACATATTTAGGAAGGTGACCTAAAATCTTAAAGTTTTGATAAATTAGGGAGTTCTTAGTCAATGCGCTTCTATGTATAGGGAATGCGGGATTGTTGCCTTTCTTGTATTATATTTATTATTACTAGACATTGATACATCAATCACAGCATTGCCTACATACTTCTTAAACACTAAACGACTAAACACACAGTTTCCAATATAAAATTACAGGGAAACGTTAAAATTTCCTGCTGTTTGAATCAAGACCTGCAAGAATTACGAAAGTTTGCTCTGCGCATATACACTGGTGCCCTCTTTTGCAAAATACTGGCGGAGTTAAATAGATATTGGCTGCAGAATGCCCAAAACGCAATACCACACCTCAAGTGGCTTTCCCAAAGTGAGAAATGGACTCCTCTTCCCAGCTCATTAAATAGAAACCTAATGGCATAACATCCCCTCGTAAGCTTCTTTTTCAAGCCCTTGATATGATTATGGAACTTCAATTTGTCATCCGACGCTCCGCCCCTGAAACCAAAATCTGCCTTCCTCCCATAAAAAAAACGTTCGTCCCTAGAGCCATACCGAACGAGCGTCCCCAGCAGTATTCTCTGATTCACCCACTCAAATGTTTGGAAAAATCACAGAATACTGCCGCGGCCACATCTGTCCCATTCAGACCTGTGGCATCCCCTCTAGAAAACAAGACACTGTATCAGTCCAGTCATGCCTATACCTTTCTGAAAACCAAAATGAGATGCTCTTAAAATTATATGCCTGTGTACAAAAGCCATCATTATTTCCTTGACAAGTGGCTCGATGATCTTAGAAAGCGAGGGTGTAACAAGCCTTAAGCTATATATGGTAGTTAAGGCAAATGGTCTCAGTCATTTAATTATACATGCATTAATTAGAATGATATATAACGGTAATTAAGACGAATGACCTACAGTCGTTTAATTATAAATTCATTAATTGAAGTGATATGTATCGATAAGCTATATACGGTAATTAAGGCAAACGACCTACAGTCGTTTAATTATAGATTCATTAATTAAAATGATATATTACTATATCGAGAATTAAGGTGATTACAGGTAAAATTATCGATCTGGTAGACTCCGGCGTCTCATGTGGTTGTGCCACCCTGACGAAAAGGCAACTGACGGCGAAGTTAGCTATGCCAGAATCAAAAGGAGGAAATGCTATCTCACGGAAGGAATTTTATCCCACAGAGGGACCCTAGTTAAATGATAAATAACTTTAGCCATCTTAAATAGAATCAGTCTAGTCGTGTCCAACATAGAAAGGGTCACCACACTAGTTCATCACATAACGTTTATAGACGATATGGCCGATAATTTTAGAAAAAGTACATTCTACATATTTAACTTGCCAAATACTGCAAGGACACCATCAGGCGATAGTTAGATTTGAGAGTCAAAAATTGCAACGACAAATTCCGGCAGGAAAAACGGCCTGCTAGCCTTGAGTGTTCCTGCGAGAAGGGCTATCAATTCTCTCAAAAAAAGAATATACACCACATCTGTCAGGTGGCGCTCCAAATGGATGAACCTATCGATCAGATTGAACCACCGGAAGTAAGGTCGGGAGAAGTAAGGTAGCGAGAGTATCGATAACACAATCGACCAGTAAAAGGAGAAAAATCGCACTACTGTGTTTGTGGGATCATTCATTTCCTCTCCCTTGAACCACTGAAGGCAAGATGGAAAGGTGCCAGAATCAAATGAGACATTTATTGAATTCACCAGGACACAGTTCACAATCAGAAGCTTCCAAGAATTCCAACAGATACTTCATTAATCCCAGAGGGCTTCTTATTCTTGATGGTACTCAGAACACTTTTCAATTCCCTATATATGCTAAGCAAAATCAGGAAC
>JAEQML010056071.1:0-34707 GCA_016904865.1 Pissodes strobi
ACAACTACATTACAACTGAAAATTCAATTAGGCGTATACACAACGGGCCGTGTTTGAGTGGAATACTGATATCCGGGATAGGAAACATCGTTTCTTGGAAAATTTGCATTTAAATTATTATGACGAATTTGCCACTGCACTACCTGAGTGACAGTGACAAAAAAAAAACAACTGTCGAGATTCAACCATCACCAAATTTTGAAACTTTATAAATTAAAAAGTCAGATAGTGATTGCTTCATAAAACCATCGAAAACGTTTTGAGAAAAAAAAACATAAGAGCGCTGAATACATTTTATTTTATTTATCAGTGAACAAACTGCGCCTTCAGAAAAACTATTAGAATAAGTGCAGAGTACAAACACATATAAACCAGCAAGACGTTATACGGATAGAAAATTTGACATATCGTTGCAAGAAATGACAATACTAATATTACCAAAACCCCTCGGATTGTTATAAATTTTAACAATGGTGCAATTGAAATCATCAGGTATGACAAATGCAACAAACCAAAGAAACACATCAAATACCAATACTAAAGCATTTTACCTCAAACTACGACCGTTGTACTTCATTAAAACAAATAAAATCGGGCAACTGAGGCTATTATAGTGTCCTTTCATCCACAAATCCATCTAGACTGAGTTAAATATAATAGTAATTTTGAAACACCTAAAATCACATTTATACGCCGTCTATGACCACTCCATGTTGTCCTGCTGTTGGGGCTGGTCTTTTTGTTCGGGTTTAGCATTTTGCTCGGCGCTCTGTTTCTCGTCTTTCGGTGGAGACGGGGCCTTGGGAGGGGGTTTGTTCAAAATTAAATTTACGGTGTTGTCAAAGTTACATTTTTCTTGCCTAATTTGCGCAATGGTGATCGGGGGTGGAAGGTGTTTGGGGGCCCCGCCTAATTTGGTTCTCGTCTGTTCCAACCAGCGGTAAGAGTCCTGGAATGCATGGTCAACCTTGATGACCTCTTCATCAGTTAAGTGACCATATTTCGGATCCTTACTCCTGTAAAGATGATTTGTTATTTTTGATCAAAAACTTTTTAAATGGTATAAATAATAAAACAAAATGGAAAGGTGTCTTCACATTGCTAAGGCAGCATTACAAACAGACGCCACTAAACCTCACCGGATCCTGGCCTATCGGGTGATGGGTCCTCCCTCGCGACAATTGGCGCCTTTTAAACTGTCAAGCAATTTGATTTGACTGTTTGACTCAGCTTTTCATATCTTAACAATTTTGAGATTATTTCTGTGATTCTGTGTTAAGTTTGTGATTTAAAGCTCACAAATATTTAAAAACATATTCCTTTTATTACTTTTCATTAAGTATTATTCAAGTGCTTTAGGTTTGAGCAGTTAACATGGAAGTACTAGTACAAACGACAAATGTAAACAAAACGTTTCTAATGTTTCTGCGAAGAATAAGCATGTTAAAACATTCATAATCAGCGGATCCCGGATAATAAAAAATTGCACATTATTTGTCCGTTGTGTGTAGAAAATGAGTTTATTTGTGGGACATGCAATAAGCTGCAAAGTCATCTAGAGGGAAGTCACGGAATAAAAATGGAGGTATCAACATTTAACTTTTTAGCAAAGAAAGATACGAACAATGGTTAGAACAGAAAATTGAGGTAAACTATGTAATGAGCCGAACAAGAAAAAATATAGATCACATAAGAAAACCTACCTTTGTAATCGTAGTAATTCAACAGGTAAGGATACAATAGGGCAAGATTTTTCAAAGATTAATTCATTCATTTCCAGGATATGAGACTAAATATTGTAAAAGAACAGAAAAAGCCAGTGGTTCTATAAAAATGTATGGTGCATGTCCTTCCCGTTTAAATGTCAATCAATGCGAAACAGGTAAATAATTGTTTAACCAACAAGATACAATTTGTTTGTCGGAGTTACATTCCCTTTATCCTTTATTCCTAAAATTAGTATTCTCAATATTTTTATTACAAAATACAAGCATATTATTGAACTTTGTAAACAATTTTAACCAAAAAGACATTGACAGCTTATTAAACAAATAATAATTATTATATAAAATGTACAAGTTGAGATACATCGATCTTTTCCCATATGTCATCATCAAAAAAATAAATGGTCAATTACTTTCTGTATATCACAATTTGACAGTGGCTCTCACGATGAAATATGCAGAAGCTAGTTGTTCAGTTATTTATTAATGATGATGATGGGAAAAAGATCGAACTGTAAAAGGTAGTTGGTAATATGTTAACAAATTATTATTTTTTCTGAATTGTAGGTCAAACCACTGTAACATTCTGGAAATCACATGTAGGTCATCAGGAACAGATCAGAAGCAAACACTTGTCAAGTGCAGAGAAGACAATGATAGTTGAAAAATTGGTTAGTGGAGTTACTACAGATAAAATTATTTCCGATGCCAGGAAAGTCACAAGTGAACCATTGAAAGAATTAATATGATTAATAGAAAAGATATTGCTTATTTAACGAAGGAACACAATGTAATGAACAGAAAACATGACAATATTATAATTGCAGTAGCCTTGAAAGTCAATTAATGGAATGCTGATGGAAAAATTATTGTTTCTTTTTCAAGCAACAAGGCGAGTACCTACTTATGTAGATATACCTATTAGATATTATAAATGGTATATCGACATCAAACCTATTATAGGTATCACCTATAAGGACTAAGGGGCATGAGATATATAAGGACTGGGTATACTAACTATTGTGACAAAACGGCAGAAAACAAATCAAACAGACTGAAATATAATTTGGTTCCTATTTTAGGTGAAAGTCATCCAGTCCTTCGAGTAGAAGATTTTTGTTTAGGGTTTATGAATGCCAATATGGAAAGCAAATTAAAGGATTGCAGTAGAATAATATGTATGGATGGAACACATTGTACAAACCGGAAGGGAATCGATTTGACAATTATCCTGGTGAAGGATGACAAAAATATGGGCTTTCCTGTGGCATTTTTTTTAAGTAACATATTAGATCAGGTAGTACAAGAAATTTTTTTAGGTACACTTCGAGACAAAATTGAAATAGTAATACAGCCCAAGTATTTCATGACTGATGACGATCCGAAGTATTACAATGCATGGGTGAAAGTGATGGGGACAACACCAAAAAGACTTTTGTGTAGCTGGCATTTCATTAAAAACTGGACTATACAAGGAAAAAGTAAAGTAGGTTAAAGGGGGGAGTGGGGAAAATGTGTTGTTTTCAGACTTCTGTTTTGTGAGAAATAACAGTAATTCTTTAATTAACATTTCAAAACATTGTTTGTTCTAGATTAAAAATGAAGAGATAAAAAAATCAATAAAGACAGATATGAAGAAAATCCTGAATGAAATTAAGGGAGAGAAGTTTGTGGAATTGACGGAAAAGTACTTCGAATGGTTGCAAAATGCTAATGAAGCAGATTTTTTAAATTATCTTAAAAGGTATGTGCAAGTTTTGTCTTCTAAAATGCCACAAAAATTTTGCACAATGAAAAACTTCGTTTTTTATGCGTAAGTATACAATGTGTCTCAAAAGTTTGCAACATATGGGAAACTTTTATTATTGATTTCTCAGAACAGTTTACTCTTGATAAAAGATCAGATTTTTCAATGAAATGTACAGGGAGCTCAAAAAATAAAAAAACCTGTTAAAAAATTGAAAATAATTGATATCAACAAAATCAACATGTCTGGGAGAGCATATATAAAGGGCATAAAAATAAATGCAAGAAAAGTTAGTAAAGTTTTTACATACAGGGTATGAGTTACTGAGAAAATTAGACTGAAATATCGAATATTTTCGCTTTTTGTGTCTATTTTTCTCAGTAACAATATCTCATATGGAAAAAAAAAATTCGTGCCCTTTAAATCTGTCATTTCAAAAATTATAATTTGGATTATTTTTCATTTTGAACGGTCACATTTCCTTACTCTTTGAGCTCCCTGTACATTTCAATTAAAATCTGATAACGGCAGTATTCGTTTTTCTTCAAGCACTAACTTTGATCAAGAGTCAAATTTTCTGAGAAATCAATAATAAAAAAGTTTCTCATATGTTGCAAACTTTTTGGGACATGCTGTATGTTTGTGCATGCAAATTGTGTAGGTATATTAAAAACTTTGTTGCAGATATTATTGCCAGAGCGAGGAAAGAATTGCTATGTGGGCTCATTGTCATAGAATAAATGCGGGCGTGAACACAAACATGGCACTTGAAAGTCTAAACAACTTACTTAAAACTAATCTGTTAAAGAGAAAGACAAATGTTACCATTGATAGGCTTTTGGACGAGATTGAACATTTGGTTGATGGAAAAATGTGGCAGATAATTTTGCATATGGAGCGACCACATTCAGACAGTTACCAAGACAACGTTGTAATAAGAGCACACAAAGTTGCAGAAACAATGAAGAAAACTGAGGTAAAACAGGTAGGATTTGGAGAGTTTCAGGTAAAGTCTTCAAAAGGTGAATATTATTATGTTTCTTATAATGAATTATGTGAGACAGAATGCAAAACATTATATTGTCGAGATATGTATATTGTATTCATCGCTACAGGTGTGGGTGCTCACAGTATTCTGTAAAAACTATGATGTGTAAACAAATACATTTGGTATGTTTGTATGAGCAATGGACGGGAAGCGATTTTGTTTTAGGTGACGTTTCTGAAATGCTTGCAGAACCATCACATATTAAGAATGGCCATAATGAAGAAATTGAGGTTCATAAGGGAAAAAAGATGTGAAAGTCAATGCGCAGCACCAGTAGATAAAAGTATGAAAAGGGAAATCGAAATCAAATCAGTTTCAAACTTTCTGAGATCGCTGAATGATGAGCCTTATGATAAGTACGTTGAATTGTCAACGTTATTATATATTTTTTATAAAATGACATTTTATATTTATTTTAAGGTGCATGAAACAATTTGGTACAATAATGGAGCAAGTAAATAAATCAACCACAAACAAATGGAAAAAGGAGAAGCAAGATTACTTTCCGCCACAGAAGAAAAACCGTAAATCGCTTTTAAAACACATGTATTTATTTATTTTGTATGTATGTAGTTTTAACATTTTATTGTGTATAGATTCTAATTGTTAATACTGTAGACATACTTATAATTAGTTACATTTATAGTTTTTAAGTAAATATTGTACTTTTTTTATTTTAAAAAATTTGTGATAATTCGATATAATATCACTCATAAGTTTCTTGCAGTTTCTTCTTACGAGCTGTAATCGAAACTGCGGATTTCTTAAATTAAATTGAATTTTCAAAATATCTCGTGTATTTTTTCCATAATGATTTACCTAGGTAGGTATATTTTACATGCCACACCTGTGTGCCATGTAAAATATGTCTGAAACAATAATGATATTCTCTAGATTATCATTCCATTCATTAAAAAAAAAAAAAATGTTATGGGCAAAGGCTTATTATAGTGCATAATAATTTGATGTCAAAATAATAAAGAAAATAATTAACAATATTCAATCACAATAGATGTTTTATTACATAATAATATGAAAAATCAAGTATCAAGTCTTACAAAAATAAGTAGTTTCTTAACAATATTAAAGAAAGTACACCTATATAAAAATAATTTCTCTTCATGTAAGTTACTTATCTCAGATCTTGCAAAAAAGTGCTTCTTTCTGGAGGGACATTTTACTCCTCCTCGTCTTTGTGAAAAACAGGAATTTCAAATATTTTTTTCCCATTTGTAAAATTTATTTGTGCTGATGTGGATGGTTCTATGGGTTATATTATCTCTGTAAGTGCATATCCTGAAATTAATGTATACTGTATAAAACACAATAAATACATTCTACTTAATAATAAGAATACATACAAAAATTAACTCGTGAAAGCACATAGGTGTAACAAAAATATTTTCTGATTATGTATAAGTGTAAATTATAACAATGTTAGTTACCTTTCCAAGTATATATCAGTAGCATAGAGGTAAACTGTCGTATGTCCACATTTGAGCCAATTTTAGATTATATCATTTTACCTCTCAAAAAACTTCAAAATTTACTGTGGCAAATGATCGTATGTCCAACTGCAATAGTTTTCCACATGTTCACGTTAGAAACAGTAGTATCTCCTGTAATGCAACGGAGTAAACAATATTATCTCCTTACGCGGCAGGACACATGACTGTCGTGTATTATTTTCGTAGTGGCAAATTGCTGTATCTCCAAGTGCATCTCGTTTTGTGCTAGAGACGATGAGTATTATATTTTGGATTGATTCCATGGATATGGAATATGAACCTTTTGATGACAGCGATGCAGATCCTGAGTACGTGTTAAGCTGACAAGAATCGAATGCTGAAGAAGAACCCGATAAGGCTGAAACGTTTAAAGAAGCTGCAAAGAAGACTACAACAAAAGAGAAAAGGAAACAAGTAAAAAATAAGTGAAGATGAAGGAAAATAAATATTTAAGAATTACTGGGATGAGCAGAGGATTTTAAAATTTTGCATCATTATACAGCTTTCCAGGGGCACCCTTTAAAAATAAAAAAAGCAAAACACGGAGAAGGAAAACTTTTTGATATCTGCCATTGTTTGGCTTGAAGCACATACTGAGACATCATCAAATATTTCCTATAAATTAAAATTCGAAGAAGAAACTTTCAAAATAGTAATTTTTCCAGCTCCGTTAGACAGCGTTTAACATTACCTACTAGCTTACCTACAATATGAGATATTCCAAAAGGTGTGATCAAAAAAACGGAACATTTGATCACCTTACTTAAGTGGGTCCCGATAACCTTTCATTCTTATTATCAAAATGTATCTATAGCTTCAAAGGCTGGTAATGATGAAGATGATGATGAAGGATGAACTTCACGTTGGCGATTTTTGGTATTTTATGAATTCTTTTCTTACTGTTATATTTTCTGAAGTTTTTTTTAATTTAATATAACATTTTGTAGCACAAAATGAGTATACTAAATTTTTTTCGGGGGCTGTTTCGTGTTGGTAATCGTAAGTCCAATAAGTTTTTTAGAAGGCTATTTGGTAATGAGGTAAATAACCGTAAGTCCACTAAATCATCTTTTGCGAATGAAGCATAAACATTGAATGTGCTTCAATATGTGTACCAGATTATATTTAGATCAAGTTCCAAATTTTTGTGTTCTATTAGTTTTTGTAAATTTGTAATCTTCACATTTTCATGCCGAAAAACTTTATTCTTCATTTTCTCACAATTTAATAAATTGGACATACGACAGTTTACCTCTATGCTACTGATATAGGTACTAAAATGTAAGATGTCAATGACTACAGCTGCTTTCTTCACAAGCAAACTGATTATAACCTTCGTTACTTGTTTTCATTTCCTCCATTGTACCTATATGCCCTCTTTGTATGAGACTGTCTCTTTGTATAGTCTAATACATTAACAATCTGGGTGGAAATTCTGTCAGAACAGTCATCGTTTGATATTATATGGATCTAGGTATGCCCAAGACATATTTTTTCACGATATCTATCTGTATGTATCGCTTCAAGCACTAAAGAATATGAGATTATATCCACTTTGTACCTGCAAATCAGAAAAAAAAACAGTACTATTAGGAGACATTACTATAAATTAACTCGAACAAACTTTTAAGTAGTTGAAATTATTTTGAAGTATTATTTTAATAGTATTAAATCTGAAAAAAAATCTATAATTTATACATTAGAAATGAACTTACCAAAACAGTCTTAAATTATTCTCAATGTAATAGTATTTCTTTGAGTCCTATTTCTCGGAGAATACTTGAACACACTAAATAAATATGTCTCTAGAAAGTAACTATCTAAAAATATTCATAAATAATGCAATTTCACGGAGAAATCGTTAAAATTAAACACCTTACACGTCTTGACAAAATGTAAACAAAAACGTTGTTTTTACCGCTAACCTCTAAAGTCAAAGTGTGACGTCGCGTGGGCGGACCCATCACCCGATAGGCCAGGATCCAGTGAGTTTTAGTGGCGTCTATTACCGACAGGTGATTGTTCCGATTTATTTTTGCATTTTATTTAGGAAGATCTTAGGCATATTTAATATTTCTAAGAAGCTCAGGCGATAATATTCCCTGTAAGTGATTGCAAATTAAAGCACTTTCTTGGCTCATATAGTGCTCCTGTGAAAAACCTACCTCATAAGATCTAAGGCTTTCATACAAAGCTGAAGAGATCTGGCGAAATCCTCAATAATGGCGGGCCTTAGTTCACATTCAATTTTACGTTGCTGGACTGGTTCACCCTTAGACTTCAATTCAGCTAATTTATCAATATACACCTAAAACAAACAACAGATTAAAGGTAAAATTTAATTTCCAACTTTAAATGCAGAATAGGTACTAAAAGGAGCAAACATTTTATTCTTACCTGTTTATTGCAATCTTCCCCTTCTTCATACAACCAATTCTCCATATCATCTAACTGCCTGACCAATAGATCCCTGTCCGAATCCAAAATGTAAGGAGCCAGCTCATCTTCCGAAGACACTTTGCTCCTTAATTCGTACACATACTCCTCGAAGGCATTCCGAGAATCGGCCCGCTCCTTTTCCTGCTTATCCGAAGCGATCATCTTGTACTCTTGCTCAGTGAATTTGTTGATTTCCACGTTGGAAAAGCCAAAGGTGAGTGTTTCGATGGGCAATTCCACGCTTTTGACTAGCTTTTTCTTTTTTTCTTTTTCGCCGTCCTAAATAGGAAAATTAATGGAGTAAATAAAACGTGAATGATCTCTGGTAACATTAAAAAAAAAACCAAAACTGAGTTTTTAAATTTTTAACATGATTATAATAATATTCAATAATTGCTGGCCAGAAATCGCCTTAGGTTCATTTGTGTCAATAAATTTCATTCAAATACCAATGAACTGGAAAAGATTTTACCAAAAAATTAAAATAGTTTACTTGTACCCTTGTTCAGAGTTATACCTCAACAAATGTGTATGCTAAATGGTATGGTAGCATGAGGAAATATACTTCACTCGGCCAAGCAGAATGAACACAGGCAGTTCTAGATTAGAAATTATGCAAAGAAACTACTCAAATTCTTGAAAGCTTCCTGTAGCAGAAGTTCGTTTGCTTTAACCTTGAATGGGTTTCAGAAGGAGGTAGGAACATTGCTGTGCAATTTTGGACCATTTCAGACTTTTGGCAATCTGCTCTTTATAAGAACAATATTAAAACTCTATGAGAATAAAGAAGACATTAATTCAGTCAATTATATTTTCAGGGAATAGACACCAAGGTGAACTCATTTTAATATGTACCTTACATAAGGTCAATAAAGCCTGCTCCTGGACAGCTTTTAGAACATTAAGCTTTATCCTAAAATATACTGAAGTTTTTATAAACCTTAAAATAAGAGTTTATGTGATGCGTGTACTGTTTGTGGCAACCTATATTTTGGAAACAGTCACTTTCACTGAGAGCAAAAATCAGCCACAAACAGCTCGGCGAGCAATCATCATCATCATCTAGCGCTACAACCCTGGGTGGGTCTTGGCTGACTGTACTACTTTTTCCAATGGATACAATCTTCCATCAATCTATGGCCAAAAGGGAAGGGATATTAATTTTTTGGAAGTCTGATTTAATGTTGTCTCTCCAACGTATTCTTGGACGCCCTAGTGGTATTTTTCCTGTTGGAACCTCTTCCCACACCAGTCTGAAGACGTGACTTGCCGATCTTAGTCGTTGGGATTTAATCTCGTGGACAATATCGTTATCGTTGTAAAGCTCTTGCACTTCGGCATTTGTTCTAATGCGATACCGATTTGTAGTCGGATCGTGATGGGGTCCAAAGATTTTTCTGAGGATTTTTCGTTCAAAACGTCTAAGCTTTTCTTCGTTTGCTTTGGTCATTGTCCACGTTTCGCATGCATATGTTATTACTAGCCTGACAGCGGTCTAGATTTTAATTTTTGATGTTCTTGTTAGGTTTTTTGATTTCAAAGGGTTGTTATGTGCGTATAGGCAGCGGTTTGCAGATTGAATCCTGCCCTTGATTTCCTCAGTAACGTCGCTATCAGCAGTGATTGTAGCTTCAAGCTAATTGAAACGTTCTACCCCTTCAAAATTAAAGTGTTGACTGTGACGTTTTGCCCTATTCTATCTCTTCGTCCCATTCTGTTTATACACATGTATTTGTTTTTTTCGTCGTTGACTTTTAGTCCCAGTTCACCTGTTGTTTTTTCGATCTTGTTGAATATGTCTTTTACGGTTACGATGGAGTCTCCAATGAGATCGATATAATCTGCGTATGCTAATAATAGTTTGGGACCTCACGGCTTTTCTTAAGACCAGGTTAAAAAGCAACGGTGATAGGGCGTCGCCTTGCTTAGGCCCACTGGATATTTCGAAACTACTGAATAGACTGTTATTTACTCGTACTTTCGATACTCCACCCTCCATACACCCTTTGGTCATCTGAATGAGCTTTTTTGGTATTGAGAATTCTTCCATCGCATTCCAGACTTGACTTCTCTCTATGCTATCATATCTTCTTCTTTTTCTATTGCCCTATCCGATTAAGGACGTTGGCTATCGTCATAGCTATGCGGATCTTATTGGCTGCGCATCAAAACAGTTCAGTAGATGTTGCTCCAAACCATTTTCTCAAATTAGCTAGCCAAGAAATTCTTCTCCCAGATCCTCGTCGGCCATCAACCTTGCCTTAAACTATGTTTTGGAGAATTCTGTACTTGCTATTTCTCATGATATGGCCAAAATACTCTAATTTTGTACGTTTCACGGTAAGCATGATTTCATGTTCACATCCCATTCTTCGGAGTACTTCTTCGTTGGTAATTCTTTCTATCCAAGAGATTCTAAGAATTCTTCTGAAAATCCACATTTCAAAAGCTTGCAGCTTTCTTTAGAGTGGAGTATATATAATACCTGACTATTCTCTTTTTAAGGGCCAGATTCAGATCTCGACAGGACAGAAGGGATTTCATTTGTATAAACGCATTTCTCGCTATTTCTCTTCTATGTTTTATCTCCTGTGAGTGATCCCAGTTTTCGTTCAACGTGCAGCCGAGATAAGTGAACTTTGACTTCCTTTCAACTGGCTTATTGTTTATGTACAAGTTATCTGGTTGAATTGGATTTTTACTAATCACCATATATTTGGTCTTATTGACATTTAAGCTCAGCCCGTACTCCTCACTAGTTTGATTAACTTTGTTTAATAACTCTTGTAACCCTTCCATACTGTCCGATAACAAGACAGTGTCGTCAGCACAGCGGATATTATTGATGATTTCGCCGTTAACTCCGATGCCTCGATTTGTGTTTTCTAGAGTCTCTTCGAAAACGGTGTCCGAATAACGATTGAACAGGAGCGGCGACAGTATGCAACCCTGTCATACACCTTTATTGATGTTAATGTATTCTGTCTGCCTATTCTCAACTCTGACTGTAGCTTTTTGGCCCCAGTAGAGGTTATCGATAATTCTGATGTCTTTTTCATCCAGTCCAATATCTGTTAACGGATCCATCATTTTTCCATGTTGGCATCTGTCAAAAGCTTTGGTGTAATCTAAGAAACGCACGTATACGTCGCAGTTTACGTATCTGCACCGTTGAATTAAGACTTGGATTGCAAATAATGCTTCACGCGTTCCCAGTCCATTTCTGATCTTGAGAAATATTTTAAGTACATGACACATCAGGCTAATGGTGCGGAAGTCCTCGCACGATTTTGCAGTGGATTTCTTGGGCAATGTAATAAAGGTGGATGCAAGCCATCTTTCTGGGATTATGCCAGTATCATAAATTTGGTTAAAAAGTGCAGTTAGTGTTTCAATGGTATCTTCTTCCCTAATTTTAAAAATTTCTGATGGTATTTCATCTGGACCCATTGCTTTTCCTTTTTTCATGAGCTTAATTGCCTGCTTTACTTCTGATATAGTGATATGTGGACCTTCAACAGTATCAAATATTGGTTTTTCGGGTCGTTGTTCATCATCAAACATCACTTTTTATTGTACGATCGCATCTCGGCTGGGTAATGGGATTAACACCAATAGAGATGCGTCGAGTTACCTGCGACATGTATCCCTACAGGAATCATTCTTTTTTCGACCCACTGATGTTGACGAGGTGAGGGACATATTCGCGGATATGAAAAATGCGACTACATCTGGCTGGGATGGCGTGTCGCTCAATGTGTTGATTGAGCTCCCTAACTCTGCACTTTTGACATTAGCGGAAGCCATTAATGCATCCTTTACAACGGGCTTTTTCCCCCATTGCCTTAAAAGAGCTAATGTTGTTCCAATTTTTAAGGGCGGAGATCCTGATGATCCCTCTAGTTTTAGGCCGATATCGTTAATTCCAACTTTAGCCAAGATAGTTGAGAGGCTTGTTAAGGTGAGGCTTGTTCGATACTTGGATGCTATGGGAGTGTTAAGTGAGGCTCAATTCGGGTTTCTCGCATCAAGGAACACCAGCGATGCCATGTTTTCACTGTTGGAGAGTCTCTACCTGCATCTGAATGACAATGACGGTGCTGCGGCGGTATTCTGTGATCTGTCCAAGGCATTTGATTGCGTGGATCACAGAATATTGCTGAGCAAATTGGAATTTTATGGTATCAGAGGTGTGGCTTTGTCATGGTTTACTTCCTATTTATCAAACCGTGTCCAATCTGTCATTGTGGGCAACAAGGGGTCGAGGCTCTTGAATGTCGGATCGGGGGTCCCACAGGGCTCTGTCTTGGGTCCCCTCTTATTCTTAGTGTACATAAATGATCTTTCGGACCTGAACATCTCGGGTAAATTTACAATGTTTGCAGACGATATCACGGTGCTTTGGAGCGGGAGGGATCCTGCTTACTTGGGAAGAATTGTGAGTGCAGATCTGTCTGAAATCAAGAAATGGTGCGATGCAAACTATCTGACGCTGAATGTATCGAAGACACATCTGATGATGTTTAGATCCAATGTCCGCGATGTCTACCTCGATTCTGCTCTGATGACTGGAGTACAGGTGAACAAGTTTTTGGGGATTTATATTGATGAAAGACTGAAATTCGATCAACATGTATATAATCTGAATATTAAATTGTCTAGGGGATGTTTCGCATTGAGGGTTATGGTGTCTGAATTGGATCTTGCCATTGTAAGAAATGTATATTTTGCACTCATAGAATCCCATTTACGATATGGTATATGCTTTTGGGGTTCTTGTTCTGACCAATTATTTAACTCAGTCTTTGTCTTACAGAAGCGAGCACTACGTGTTTTGTGCAGAGCAAATAACAGAGACTCTTGCAAGCCACTCTTTATCTCACAAAAAATTTTAACACTTCCGAGTATATTTATTCTGGAGACAGTATGTCTAATACACCGGAAATATAAAAGCCTAATCAATGATGATTCGCGAGCATACCCTACGCGCCGGCCGTATGTAGTCCCTCTTCCGATACCTACTTCATCCCTTACGAAGAACTCATTAATATTTAATGGCAAAAAGCTATTTAACCACCTCCCAGCCAAATTGAGGCAAATTACTGACACAAGGAAGTTTAGAACAAAGGTGAAAAATTTACTTGTTGAGAGAGCCTACTACTCAATTGGAGAATTTTACAGCTGCTCTCAGTGATGTCCGTGCGTTCTCGGCAAATTCCTTGTAGTTTTAATTGTATTTATTATTATATAGTATATTTATCATTGTGACCATTTGTGGAGAGCTATGGATTTTACCTGTTCCCGGGGATTATTGTGGCTTATGGAGTATTGTGAGGAGAGGTTTCTTGACCCCACTGTTTGTTTGCTTGCGTTTTGTTTTACTGCTCGACTATATATATGTATTTTTACCTCCGTGGCATGTCTTTAGTTTTAAGTTTTGAGATTTGTATATGTTTAGCTAAATGTCTTAATAGGCTACTATGTAACGTGGGAGCGCCTACTTGCGGAATAGGTTTTAGGAAAACTACTGTCGACGAATATTTTATGATACTGGTGTTTGTAATTTTATAGTTTGCTACATTGTTTTTGTTTTATTTGTATTACTTTAGTTGTAGTAAAGCTTTGTCTACAAAATGTATATTTTTATGACATTAAAGTATATTTTGATTTGATTTGATTTGATTTGATGTTCAGTATATTCCCATATTCTTAATGTATCATTAATTTCAAGCATAATAGTACCATTCTCGTCAGATACATTTCCAGACTTCTTTGATCTTTTTATGCGTATTGAATGTGTCATGTTTCTTATTTAGATCTTCTATTTCACTGCACTTTTCGGTCGTCCATTTTGCTTTGGCTTCTCGGGTCTTTTTTCGGATATTCCTGTGAATTGCCCAATATTCTTGAGTAATATTCGATTTAACTCTCAGTCTTTCTTCCATGAGATTCATAATTTCGTCGGTCATCCCTCCTTTCTTCTCCTGTCTCGTGGTATCAGGTTTAAAAAACGGTTGCTAACTTCAATTATTCTTGTTTCCATTGTATTCCATGTCTTGTCTGGTTCAGAAATGGATGTATGTATGTTTTTTAATTCAGATGTTAAAGCATTCTTTACTTTCTCTTGGACTTCAGGGTTCTTGAGTTTTTCGATGTCATATTTCTTGGACTTTCTCTGTGGCAGCGTCTTTTTTAGTTTTATCTTCAGTTGACATACCAATGGGTTGTGGTCAGAGGGGACCTCGGCTCCTGGGTATATCTTGACTGAAGTTATACTATTACGAAATCGTTCACTAATCAGTATGAAGTCAATCTGATTTCTTACTATATTGCCAGGTTTGTCTGCGGGTTATCTCCATGTATATAACCGTCTAGATGGTAGCTTATAAAATGTGTTGCTAACTACTAGTTTATCTTCTGCCCCTTTACCAACTTTTGCATTGAAGTCCCCCATGATAATTTCACGTTCTTCATCACTACCCCAATCTGACTGTAGAAGACCTCAATCTCTTCCTCACTCTTCTCTGCGGTAGGAGCGTACACCTGAACTATGTTTCCTCAATTTCAGCATTATTATTCTATCTGATTGTCCGATACATTCGATAACCGCCGATTGAATTATTGTTGACTATTATACCAACTCCATTTTCATGTCGCTTTCCTGTGTTACCAGTGTAATAAATTTTGTGATTCTCCATATTACATTCTCCTGATCCTGGCCATGTCATTTCGCTTATACCTAGGATGTCGATTTTAGTCTTCTCATCTCTTTGATTGCATTGTGTGCTTTACCAGCTTCATAAAGGCTTTTCACATTTCAAGTACAAATCTGCAAGGTTTGCTTATTTTTGAATTTACAGGGATTTCGCTGGATGACGACCCGGGAAGCCCTGTGATCTCTTCCCTTGTCGGATCTTGGTATCCGAGATCCATGATCAGTAATTTCTTTCACTTCTCCACAATTTTCCATGATGATTTTTCCTGGGAAACTCTTAAGAGTCTTTAATGCAGTAGTTTTCCGGTGCTTTCTGCATTGCTATCATATGCCTGCCGGAAATCAATGAAGAGGTTATGCACTGTTCTATTATATTCCCATACTTTTTCTAGGAGCTGCATCAGTGTAGAGTTGGCCTATTGTTGACCTGTTTGTCCTAAATCCGGCTTGGTATTATCTCAGGAGATTTTCTGCATATGGGGTTAATCTACATAGTAGGATGTTGGGTAGAGCTTTATATGCAGTGTTTATTATAATAGTGAGATTCCTCTATAGTTCTCTATAGGAGCATTTTGATTTGTCCTTTTTTTTTGTGGATTGGCACTATGATGACTTTTTTCCATCTTGCTGGTATTTTTTCTTCTCGCCATGTAAGAGTTATTAGTCGATGCATTTTGCGATGGAGCGCCTCTCCTCTATATTTTAGAAATTCGGCACGTATCTCGTCCGAGCCAGGTGCCTTGGCGTTGCCTTTTGGGATTCCTTGAAGAAGGGTTCTTTCACTGGTAGGTCCACTGTGATGTATGTTTCTTCTTTGTGCGGTTCTTCCTGTTTTACGTTTAGAAGGTCTTTCAAATATCCTTTCCATTGTTCAATTAGTTCTTCATTATTTAGAATCATGTGGCCTTGATGGTTTTTCAGTGTTGGTATGGATCTGGGCTTAAAACCTCTCTTTTCCAAAGAAATTGCTCTGTAGAACTCTCTGGAGCCCAGTTTGGGACGATCTCTTTCCATTGCTTCGTACTTCTGTCGTTCATATCTTCTTTTCTTCGCTCTGATTTTCGGCAATTTGCATATTTCTCTCTGCTTTCGTTTGTTTGTAGTTGTATCATTCTCTTCCTGACTGTTTGCCGTTTTCCTAACTGTTTTTTTGGCATTCTTCCTCAAACCACGTTTTTGCCCTCTCTTTTACTTTTTCCAAAGACATTTTCGGCGGTCTTTGTTATTATTTCCGCAGTTACGTCCCATAGCTTTTCAATTTCGCTACTTTCTATTTCAGAGTTCAGTGTTTGTTTGAGTTCTTCTCTATATTGTTGTTGTTTTGTCTCATTCTGCAGTTTGTCCATGCTCCATTGTGGGGGTTGACTTGGTTTTGTTGTATTTGTGTGTCGATATTCTAATTCTGACTTTTGCGCGGACTAAGGACTATGGTCTGTACCCCATCTATTCCTCTGAGGTTTCTTACATCCAAAATGTTGCTCCCGTGACCAGCATCTGTAATGATATGGTCGATCTGGTTTCGAGTGATGTGATCATTGGAGATGATCCAGGTCTGTTTGTGAATATCCGTGTGGGAATATGGTTGACTTTATCAGCATATTATTGGATGCAGCTGTTTCTATAAGTCTTTGGCCATTATCATTGGATACATTATGGAGGCTGTGTTTGCCCATTGTGGACTTAGGTTAGGCTCTTTGCCTATCTTGGCGTTAAAAGTATACACAAAGTCTTGTTTGGGCATTGCATCTATAGTCCTTTCTAGGCTTTCGTAGAAGGAATCTTTGGTAGCTGCATCCTTCTCTTCGGTGGGTGCATGTGTCGAGATGATCGAGATGTTGTACCATTGTCCTTTAAGTCTGATGTAGCATATTCTTTCACTTATTGGTTTGAAGTTCACTATACTCTGAACCAAATCTTCTCTGATCACAAAGCCCGTTCCAAATTCGTGCTTTCCGTTTTCGCTACCGCTAAAGAATATGACAGATTTGTTTATCTTTATATTTCCGTTTTCGGGCCACCTTATTTCTTGGACTGCTGTTATGTCCATTCCTATGTTTTCGAGTTGTTGCACGGAGTCCTTTTCCATTGCATTTGTCGCTTGTTATTTTTATCCGTCCGAATCCGAGGCAAAGTTGCAGTTTTCATAATTGGGTTCCTTTGACGAGGGTGGGTAATTAGCCCCCCGCTCAACCCTCCTCCTTTACCCGGGCTTCGGAATGAATTATGTTGGGTCTCAGTTTGAAAGATAGAATCAGGAACGACACAAGACAGAAAATACGGTTGCATACATTGTTGAGAGAGCTGCAAGACTACTCAAGGGGCAATTGGTAGGTCATGTGTCTGGGCAGGAGGAATCCAGATGACTGCCTAAAACAATGCAATGAAGACCACCTGAACTGAAAGGGTCGACTGCAAAAAAGACGGCTTGACGATGTGAAGTTTTCGTGTGGTTTGAGATGGCAAAGGATAGAAGACAGTCATGAAAATGGAGAATAGAAGCAGCAGATGATAGCAGGCTAATTAATGAACAACATTTTAAAAGGCGTCCCCTTTAAAAAGCATTGACTCTTGAGTGCCTTCTCCGCAAATCAAATATACAACCTATATTTTTGTATCAATCCACTTCTGTCAAGGATCATTGTGCCACCACTGTTTCCTTTGCTGACGCAGAAAACGAGATATTTACATTATAGTTCTGCAACTTCAAACACTGAACTTCCTCATCCTTTAAGATTTAACACAATATGTTGTGTAAAGAATGTAGGTATGTTAAAGCAAACCGATATATTACGGTGCCTTAAACCATTTATTAAGGCATTTTAATAAAATTTAGTTCAAGATCTTTTGCTCATTAGATCCGCTCGTTATGCTACCGGAATAAATTTAATCATGAATGCCTCTTTGCATATCTTCAATCGATATATAACATACCCAAAATAGATATAAATCGATTTAATAACACTGACACTGTGTATGAATGATAGGGATGATGCATAATGATGATATGTGATAACATAATGTAAAGATGATAAGAAAACCAAATGATATTGCTATTGAAATGGAAATCAAAAGGACAGCCAATCAAAAAAAAATATATAAGAAAATAAAATATATAAATATTTGCCAAAGAATACATCTTTAAATGAAGGGATAAATATCCCTAAAACAAAAACTGAAAATGTTCAACCATTATTTTAGTTTCATAGTCTGTTATACTTGACTAAGAGGACGGAGGTAGTAGCATGACAAACTAAACTTTATACTAAATTATAAAAAAGTTAGAGGAATTGCTCTATTGAAAGGAGAAAGTAATTAATTGACGAAAAATACAAATTCGAATTGGTGAAAGACAACTAACAAAAGAACATTTAGAATAACAAATTTTGAAAATATATCAGGCACTCGAAAATGTCATATACTATAAAAGAAACCCTAAGATAAAAATGTGATAAGAATGCTAATTTAATTCTTTTTCAGCCTAAATTGCACTCGGTGAGGAGCCGGAGATATATGAAAATTTAAACCAATTTAGAGCTTAGCATAAAACTATGAACATTTGGATAAGGTTGATATTTTGTTATGATAGCATTAAAGTTATATTATGAATTTAGGAAAACAGACCTTGGATTTGTGGTGCCTATAATAACGTTCACGCAGTGATCTCACACTGCTTTATGTGTTTCACATGAACCAAAACAGAACACAAAATGTAACGAAAAAAAAAAAACGACATGAAAAAGCGAACAGAACAGGTGGACTGAACAAAACTAGGGTCTCGCCAGACGGCCCCAGCGGCCGGCAGCATTGAAATGCGTACCCCGCTGAACCAGGCGGAAATTTTCTTAGTCCAGCTGGTGCCGGACCCTACCTCTGCCGACTGCTGCTGCTGCGGAGCCTCGCCACCATCCATAGGGGCGTCGTTCTCTCCCTGCTGAGCCCCCTGGGGCTGCTGCTGCTGCTCGCCATTTTGTTGGTGTACCGCGGCCCCAGCGTCTTGTTTTTCATTCTCCGGTGATTCATTGTCGATCGTCTCCTTGGCCTCTATAAGAGACGCGCTGGAAACAGTCATCACGCCGTGCAAGTTGATACGCACCTTGACTTTCACCTTTTGTGGTTTGCCGTCGGGGGTGGGACGGATGTCTTTCACCATCCAGGTACCTGTGAAAATGGTGGTATTACTATCCAAACATAGGATAAAAAAAATTATAAATGATAAAAAATTACAATGTAATTACTGAAGATGGAGAAACAGTGGTATAAAGCCAATTTAAATTTTCAAAATTTACATACCAATATTTTGGTCAGGGTATGGTATTTGTCCACTGTAAAATGCTTTAATTGAAAATGCTTCTGTCCTGTAAAACGTGAGCATTTTGGAGAAAGGCACAGCATGATTCACAGGGAATATCTCCATGTCTCCTGCGGATTCTCCTCCTGGGCTAGCTTCCCATGTCACGTGAATTGGATAATTCTAAAAAAAGAATAGGCATTTATTTTAGTAAATAGATAAGAGTACCAAAATAACCAAACAAACATACAAGAATCATATCTTAATTCCCCATGATCATGAGCGTTTTAACTTTCAAACCAATAAGTGTATGTTAAATTTCCCAAGTAGACAATTATTTGCCATACCTGAACATCAGTTACACTGAATTCTCGTACTCTGACCGCGGGAGAGAGCATAGCGCACTGCAAAGCACATCCTCGGGACACTGCTTCGTCCTGATTGAGCGTGGTGCTTGCCTGCTTCTGGAACACCTTTTCTATCAGCTGTTTGATGGCGGGAATCCTGGATGAACCGCCAACGATTTCGACGGAGTAAACGTCGCTCAAATTCAATCCTGATGAATAAAATTATATGATAATTTGACTTGAGTTGTACCAAACAACCCTTTAAAGGCAAATTTTCTTGAGTCTAAAATTTGTTTGAAAGTGCTTCCCAGTCACTGGTAATATGAAAAAAAAATCCACGAAGTCACAAGCTGCATGATTACCATTCTGTAAGCAATATTATTATATCATAGTGAAACATGTATATAATTTGAAAATTTTGGAAATGGGAGGCTCTTAGGAAAACCTTCCTTTGGTCAGACAAATTTTATGATAAACCGCTATCTCCTGCAATGGATACAAAAAGTAATAGTAACTGAGATATACGAGTATACTTCTCATCAAGCAACAGAAGAATTTGAGCAAAATGTACAACTGAGAGTCCGACAACATACCTGACTGCTGCAAACACTTCTTCATCGTTTCTTCGACTCGTTGAAACAACTTAGCGCAAATAACCTCCATATCAGTTCTCTTCATCTCACTTTTGACATCTTTGTCATTCATGAAACATTCAATGCCCAAAGGCAAAGTTGTTGAATTGGCTGACATCTGTTTTTTGAGCTTTTCCACTTCAGCTAGGAGCCTGATGTATGCTCTAAAGGAGTGTCAATTAAAAAACATAAGTTATTATTACACATATTATTTGATTAACATTAATGTCAGTTTTTCCCCCAGATACTTAATATGAGACCGAATCGATACACTGTCAACAATAAAGCCTAAAAATGCACTACTTCCAATAGCATCTAAATTTATGAATAATGTGCCTTTTGTAGGCACCAAAAATTTATTGAAAATATTTAAGTACCTAGGATTGGATTTAGCATCGATATGATACTTCTGTTGGAACTCTGCACAGAAATGATCCGCTAGCAGCCTGTCAACATCCCTACCGCCCAAATAGGGGTCGGAAGCCGTCGCTAGCATCTTTAACTTGCCCCTGTTGAATGCACATGCAAACACTTGAAGTGATGCGTAGCCACAATCCACGAAAATTACATTTCGGGGTTTTTCTTCTGGGGCTGGTAGATCCTGCTTGTATATTCCATATGACAAAGCTGTTGCGGTAGATTCGTTGAAGAGCCTTAATACATTTAAGCCTTAAAAATATATAAATAGGTCTATTAGATACTCTATAATAGGAAAGCAAATGAAATAAGTCATAATTTAGGATTATATCAAGAAATAAAAGTAGCACAGTTTCCCTTTCAGTTTTTGTAGAGCGCCATATAGAATTAATAGGAAAACACTCACCAGAAATAGCAGCTGAATCTAAGAGAGCTTTTCTCTCATTATTGGTGAAATATGACGGTACTGAGATTACGCAATCGTTGATTGGAGTTTGCAGTGCTACACTAGCGGTTTCCTTTAGTTTGGTCAACAGCATGGCCAAACACTGTTCTGGCGAGAAAACATGCTCTTCATTTAAGTAGTTTACCTGTAAATATTTTATTGTTGAATTTATTCCTAACTGTGTAGCATTTCTCTGTGAAGTAAATGTAATAGCCATCATCTTTCTTAGCAAAATATGAATTTCTCTTCATTTTTCAGAACTCCTAGGGTTTAGAATGAGGGATGATCATGAAAGGATGATATTGAAATTTTAGGGAATACATTTTCAAGTCACGAGAAATAAATTAAAGTAAAGAAAATCGTAAAATTCTTACTTTAATTCCAATATTTCCACTTCTGTCTTCAAGGATGTTGAATGGCAACCACTGCACTTCTTGTTGAACGTGTGGATCTCTAAATTTTCGTCCTAAGAGCCTTTTCAGGCCGTAAACAGTGTTCTTCATGTTGGTGACTTGCTGGTTTTTGGCGGCCACACCCAGTATGCGGTTTTTTCCAGAAAATGCCACATATGATCTAGAGGAAATGTGTAGTGAAAAATCTCGAATCCGCGTTTTAATTTTATATTTTAAAACCAATCACATTTTTCACAAATAATTTATTTATTTAATTATACTCTTTACAAACTTTATTTATTTAATTATGCTCTTTACAAACACCATTGACACAGTACATAGTATAGGTAAGAGTAACACATAGCAACTAAAAATTTCCTAAAAACAAATAAATGTAATAAAACAGTATATAAAAGTTACAAAATTAACAGTGAACACACATTACTTAAAACTAAAAGTACAGCCAACAATTAAAGAAGTTCTTTTATTTTTGCTGCAGAAACATTAAAAATATCTATCTGGGACCTCTTGATTTCCTGTTACAGACTGACATCAAATTATTGAAAGGTGACAAACTAAATAAATTGATATTAAATAAATTATAATTTAAAATTCTAAGATGGACCTTTGGGACAGTCAGCTTTATAAAGCACATCAGGCCACCGTCTTTGTACTTAATATTATTAATAATAAAGCATATAAACAAAGTAGCCTGTTTGTTCCTTCTTTCCTCCAAACGAATGTTCACAGGTATTTGAGAATTTTGAAACATATACTTAATACAAAGACATAGTATTAATTAATTGTTTTCACTTAGTTATATATATTGCAAATACCAAAATGATATGCTAGAATTGATTACTGTGGCACTACGAGATGGTGAAACAAAAAATATACAAACTCTCAAATAGTCGAGACAACTGCTAACTATAGAAAGCAATACCAGATTTGGTGATTCTAACAATAAATTATACATACCAGTTGACTAATATTCAACCAATATCCAAAAGAAAGATTAACTAACTTGTCAATCAATAGGTGCAAAAGATGAGGAAAAAGAAGAATGGTCTTAAGACAAGGACCAGTCCAGCCAAAAACTATTCAAAAATGAATACCTACATAAGTAGTTCTTGTTTACACTATATTAGCAGATTTCCTTGGTTTCTGTATAATAATACATTCACACACTTTCTCATTTATATATTTAATGTTAATTTACTAAAGATGTGATAAGCTGTGAATTGTTTCGAATGAGCTGGGTAGTACCATGGCAAGAATTGTCTACTCTTGCCTTATTGAATCCCATTTGAGGTATGGCATACAGTTTTGGGGGTTCTGTAGCCTAACTTTATTTAATTCTGTGTTTGTGCTCCAGAAGAGGGTCATTCGCTATATCTGTAGAGCCAATTCCAGAGCTCACTGTAGACCACTGTTCTTTGAACAAAAATATTTTAACACTGCCATGTTTGTTAATAATGGGGACGGCTCTTCTTATTTATAAACGTTTTAGGAGCATCATATCAATACATACATATGAAACTAGGTATAACAATCAATTGTCCCTACCTGTCCCAAAATTCACACTGACTAAGAACTCTCACATCTATGAAGGTAACAAACTATATAATCACCTGCCTCAAGCGGCTAGGGATGCCCCAAATTAAAGGACATTCAAAAATTTGATAAAGAAAATTTTATTGCAAAAGGCATATTACAGCCTAAGTGAATTTTTTGAGGATGCCTTGTAGGTTTTCTATTTTTCTGTTTAATATATTTTGGTGTATACTTAGTTGTGGTTATCTTGCTTTAGTACCCTTCGTTATTTGTGCACTGGTTCTTTATATATAGTTATATTTTACCCTTGACTATGTTTGTTTGGATATTAGATTTTATATACATTGAATATTATTTATTACGAAAGCTTTGTCATTGGATATTATTCTTGTGGTAATAAAGTGATTTTTTATTTGATTTGATTTAAAGCTCCATGGACCTAAGAATAAATAATTTATTGTTGTGGCCCTGGGATGAAGGCCTATTAGGGCATCTAAGTATGCGCCTAAGAATCAAACTAAATATTTGATTAGTTCCTAGTATGTGGTAATTTTTTTCTAGAAAGTGTTCAAAATGAAGATGACAAATTAATGTTATAAAAATTCGAGTGTTATCTACAAAATTGCTTTTATATTCCACATACTACATCATCTGATGTAAAAATAAAACTATTTGATTTTTTTGATAACATTTATCTTTGTTTGAACTAAGCATCACAGAGAAGTATAAACATATCAGACTTCCATATCTAATTTGCCAACATAGGCACACATGTTTATTAGGTTATATAGTAGCCCCTAATCAAGTAAAATGAAAAGTAGTATGTTCTATTTTAAATACCAGAAAGATTTTGCTACAGACGTCCATTTTTTTTTTCAAATATTCTAATATATCATTTTATATATTATTGTCTGTTATATATAAAAAGTTGGAGTATTCCTGTTATCAATTTTGATATTTGTATGTTAGTTGTTACTTAATTTATTATATTACTTTATGCCAAACTGTATTACTATCATTGATTAGTAATAACACTAATAACTATGTTTAGTTTTTATTAATTCCGCTTGTGAACAGGATGTTGATTTTAGACATTAATGTATATTTGGTCTATAACAGGATAAAACAATCTTGCATTCAAGCAGCCCTAAACATAGAAAGAAATGTGGACAACATGGCTATTCTAAAAATAGGTCTGCCACCACTACAGCAATATTTTAATTTAGCAAAGTCCATTTTACAACAGGAATGTTTCTGGATTTGTGAGCAACTGTTGCCTATTTTTCCACCTCATGTTTATTAAAATTTAATTAATTAATCAAAAACAGGATGTACATGCACAAGTGGGAATTTACTGAATCTAAAGAAACTGAAAAACTTAAAAAAACTAGAAAATGCTTGAAATTTTGAGGAACAAATCTGCCCTCGTTGCCAAAAGGATAAACGTTTAGTAAATGCAATTAAAACAGTAAAAAGCTCATGCTCTTTGTCAAGTTTTGAACTGACAAAAGTGCACCAGTCATTTAATGTTTTATTGGCATTTTTATATTTCTCATTCTTGACAACGGAGGCAGATTTATTCCTCGGAACGTCAAGCATTGTCCAGTTCTTTTAGGGTTTTCAGCATCGTTAGGGTCACTAAATTAGCACTTGTGCAATTTACACCCTGGGGCCAGAGCTGAAGCAGCCTTATTTAAAAAGTCTTAATAAAACTGAGGTGGAGAAACAAGCAACAATTAATCTCACAAACATGAATGATCCATCCACGACAAAATAGAACATATCTAGAATGTTGTTCAATCGAAGTAAAGTTGAATAAATGACGATTTGCTGTTTTATACTGTCAAGCAAATATAGTGCCAGACAAAATACAGTGATGATTCGTAGATTGGGTAAAGTCATATCTGTATGGACACTTCAATTAGCCACTTTAAACACATGTTAAATTAATCAGTGTTTTGAATGTGTCAATGTCAATATAAAATTGACAGATGTGTTATTCAAAATACTGATTAACTTAGCAGAGACTAATTGAAGTTCAAAATAGTAACCCTTAATAAACACAACAAAATCTAGTGTTAAATTAGGATTAATCAAATTGATTGTATTAATATCATACACCTTAATGATTTATGCATTATATAAAACAATTTCTTCTTAATGAATTATACAGATGATACCATTCTGCTAGTTCTAGGTTATAATATTAAATATATAAAAAAATATTGCGAATATGTTCTGACAAAATAAATGTACTCAAAAGGTGAAATCAAAACCACTTAATTATTTTTAGAATGAAACAAAATCACTAATCAGTTATTAATACCAGAACATTTAAGTATACTTTACAAATGCATATTCAGGGCAATAAGAAATGACTTTGTCAGCTGATTTCTGTAATTAAAATTAAGAGGTTAGTTTCTGTTTACTGTTTTATTATTCAGAATATATCAATATGTTGTAGGAAAGAGCATAAAGAAGGAATTGTGTGAAAAATTTTCCTCTATGTACATAGTTCTTATGAATCAAAAGAATATTTTAAACATCTTAAGGTTGAATATTTTAGGTGTTTAGTTCCATACACTGCCATCCAGGTAAGTGTAGAAACTTGATTCAAAGAGGATTGAACTCTGGATTGAATGTGTGATTCAAGCCACTTTCATAATTAATGAAATAAACATTATGGACTGAAAATCAATATGAAACGGCTTCACTTTCAAGCATGCTTGAAACTGTCAAAATACAAACATAAAACTATAATTGATTGTTGTCAAAAAATTAAAAGCAATGTAATATAGTAGTGACAGTACATCAAAAATGCAATATATGTAGAAAGGTCTAAATACATCAGAAGATCACAGAGATAACTTAATCTGACTGAAGGAAGCATTGAATACATCCACTCTAATTTCATTACCAAATGACATGGCACGAGTTATTGAATTGTGCTCTTCACAAATTGTCAGAATTAGAGCATATTTGAGTTTTGGCATATCTACATGTGACATGCAGAGGAATAATTAAAGAAATAAAAATCGAATACATAACTTTAATTGAATTTAATGTCTTAATTTAAAAACAAGGGGAACAATTTATATTGTATATGTATAACAATAGCAATGACAGATTATATCCAGCAAATAGATTAGTTTGGGTTTAAAAAAAGTCCTTATTAGATACATGTAAAAAGATTAACTAAACTTCTTTGCCTAAATACAGACAAAACATGAAATAACAATGAATATTAAATATCAGGTAGTCTTCAATGTAATGCTTCGAAGCAAGCTCTCTAAAAGGGACACTGGTAATTAAAAAAAAAAAAACGTACAGTTTATAACTTCTACAAAAGCACATTTTGATAAATAGATTATTCATTCATAGTGCAGACCAAAAAATTTCCATATAGGGATATTACTGTCAAGGTGAAATGTCCACATTTATATTGTAGTCAACATCAAAAGCGAGGTGGACATTTACGAATTTTTAACATGCCCCCCTTTAATGAAAAACTAAAATACTTACGGGGTGGCCCTCAAACTGTAGTCATTCGCAATCGTTTCAATTCCACCCGCTTTCGCAACGGCGATATAGCAGGATTCATTTCCTAGATCGATTCCGATGACTGACATCGCGGCCATCCTTTCAATATTCTAATATTAACAGCGAACACTCTAAAATCTTACTATCACAGTAAAAATGCTCTTGGAATGAATACAAACGCGTTTTAAACGATTTTTCACGGTTTTAAAACGTGCCGGCCAACGTTCAATCGAGACTCGTGAATGAGAAAATGGAATATGAAGAAGGACTGAAGGAAGGCGCTCTCACTGACATTTGACATTCACCAATAATCTCGAACAACGAGATTTTCTGGAATGTTCTTGAATTCGTTCTATCTCTTTTTCAATAGTGATGAAAGAAAGAGAAAAATAGAGAATGGATTTCATTTATTAGACACATTTTTCATAATTTGATTTTTTAAAAATTGCTGAACCATCCAATTGAAGTATAATACCGATATTTATTACGCATTTTAGAAAAATGTACAATATAGATCTAGCCATAATCAAGAAGCAAAATAGACTATGACAAGTCAACGTTTATTAAAGTAATTAGTAATTGCCCCCAGGAATATTTCCTCCAATCAGCTTTCGACATCCGACCGAAGGTCTACGAAATTCAAACAAAGCACTTTCCATTTACACTTCAAGGTCAGATCGACTCCGAGTGACTCCGTTCTCTACAGCGGTGCGTTCCATTTAAATCGAGATAGAAACGCTCATGACTATTTTGTACGCGCATGCAGCATAGGCTTGTTTTTTGTCTATAATTTTTCAAATTTAATTGTTTGCAAGTGAATAAGACTGTATTATTTATTGTGACATCCTAGAGTTTTGGGTATTTTCAGCAAATTATGAGATTGAAAAAGGTCGACAAGGTAAATATATAGAAGACAATAATAATTTCTAAAATCACTGCTCAATAACAAGGAAATACTACAAAAATTTAAAAAGGCAATGTTTTATGTTTCTACGCATGATACAATAACAGGGATGTATGATGGTTTGTATGTATCCGCGAACTAAAACTGAGGAGCTCATATTCGTGAACTAAAACTGAAGAGCTAATCTAATCGAGCTGCCGGTTGTGACACCTTATTTGCAATTTAACAGGCTACCGATTAACTGATTCCCACAAAATATCCAACTTAACTATTAAATCTGTTTGGAAAATATAAATCTATTCAAAAATCGCTATCCATCTATGGGCTATTCTGTGTCTTATTACTTTCGCTCGTCATGGGGCAGCAATAATATTCATTCCATCTTCATCGTCGCTAAGAAGATTTTCCAAAAATGTATTCAATGTCCTCAATAATTATTGTTTTTAGTATTTTTTACTTTTATGAAACAAACAAAAAAAGCTATATTTGAGTTATAAACTAAGGATTATAGTTTAAAATATGCCCTAAGCGCCGACAACAGTTAAACTTTGTTTTGAAGTTAAATGCATTTTCTGCTTTACAAAGATTAAACTTCATTTCCGTTTTGGGGTTGGTGGTATTCGGGCGTGGGAAAGAAGCCTGGATTTCTAACCTGACTTCGCACGGGAAGTGCACGTGATTCACGGTAGAAAGCGTTGGGGGCCCCATCGGTTCGAAAATGGAAGTCGTGGCCGGTTAGGACAGTGTTCAGGGTGGGTCGCTTAATGTAGGGTCGATTCCTACGAAGATTCTTCCAAATTCCTGCACGTGATACGTGATCCGAAGCAACTGGTTATATCTGCATTGTGTGAAGCCCCTTTGCATAAGACACTAGCCGTGCAGTTCATTAGCATATTTCATAGTTTATAGCCAGAAGAAATACCCATTCACGCCGGTATCCAGGCCGGGAGGGACCGGATGTCCCCGTGGGACCATTTCTGTGTGTGCAATTCAATAGCTTATATTTGTGCAAAGCTCGGGAATCTCCAGGAGCACAGGCCCGACATATTGGAGGTTCCCTCAAATCGTACTGGCGAATTGCCTTGCAGCAAAGCCAAACCCTTGTTGGGGTGAGACCCTGGCAAGGTGAACAAGAAGAAGGACAAGAACAATATTAAACCTAAGTTTGAGGTTAAAACGACACTTACAACAGTGGTTCTAAATGGCCAGGAGCCACATGACCAAACACGGCTATTCCGTTTAAAACACTTGATGCTAGAAGATACCAATTCTGCTTTCGCTCTCGCATGTGCAGAGTACGTCAAATGTATCAGAATTAATCATATGCTTGTACGGTTCTAAGTTCAGCGAATCGCTTGGGTTAAGTGGTGCTGTTGTGCAGTAGTTAGATGTTGCACCTCTATATACGACGCCCCGGGTCCGATTCCAGTGGCAAGACATGTTTTGTTCTTTTTTTTAAGGTTGTGTTTATGTATGTAAAAAGCTCTTGCATGCCTTGGGTTAGTTAATAATAATTCCCTCCCCACTGATGACCCTGTGATACGGCCGATACGGGTTCGTTGCTAGTGAGTTCGTTGCGAGGCTTCGTTGCAGAGATATCGACATTAAACGTTTTTTTTCAATCCCACCTTTAACTTAGAGCCCCTCATATGGTCATAGGTACTTCCCATGAGGCACACTTACCATAAAAATTACAACCCCGTAGCTCTTCCCGTTCTCCTGAAATTAATTATTTTAGTTTTTCCTTCTTTCCTTTCTCCTGGCCGGTCGAGGGCGGGGTACGAGTACGGGGTCCAGTTTTCGTCCAGGATCCTCGCATTTTACCCCAGCTACATGCTACATGCCCCGAAAAGTTCAACCCTGTAGCTATATTAGAACATCCCTCATTAAAGTTTTCAATTTTTTGTACTTGCTACCCTCGCTAATGAAGTTTCTCTTCAAAAACATAAAAATGAAATTATTGTTTTTACATCAACACAGACTTAATGTAAAAAACTGCTTTGATAACCTCGAACTCAAGAAGGGTTCCAGATTATTTACATAAAAAGAATCATGTTCTAATAATAATAAGGGTTTGTATTTATAGCTACTCGCTAAATGGCACTATCGAATATAAACATATGGGGTTTTCGTTTGACCCAAATTTTTTCAACGCTCGTGCTCTGTGATAGTGCATTTGCTCTGCACCAGACCATAATATTCAAGCACTTGCTCAAAGACAGTATAAAACCCGAAACGAATAATTCTAAAGTAGAACCGCCCGTGGGTTACTGGATCAAGTTTTCTGTCGAGATCGGCTGGATGATGAACCCGGCAAATGTTTTAGAATACGGGTCCTGCCACAGCGAACCTTTTGAAGTCGGCTGTGGTCCTGCTCTGAAAGAAGTATACGATATTTTTTACGCAGCAAAGTAACTGATCTTTTCATCCGGTAGATTCTTTTTACACATCTCTAGTGTTTGTGCTGTTCCGACTTGCGTCTACCTACAGCAAGATTTCGACGTTCGGACCTGCGCATTTGACAGGATGTGTTATTTGAGTAATTTACTCAAACAACAATTTAGTATTTCACCTCACGCATGCACTTCCGGTCCTGCCGTTGAGGGACGAACACGTTGGAACCGGATTACATAATTCAGCACGCGTAGTGGAAGTTTTTTGCTTAGAAAACGTGTTCTAATCCTTCAGGGGGAGTCCGGATAGTCGTGCCGACGAGAAGGTGTAAAGGGTGGGACGTGTAGTGGAGGGTGATTCCTACTAGGGCTCCAGGGCATATCTCGGTGCGTGGTAGCGTGGCCTGAAGGCGGTCGGGGGTATTTCCTGCGGGGATTTGGACTTTGGAGTCTCTGACAGAAAGTGGTTATACCTGCAGTGCGCGAAACCTCCTTATATCAGAACTCAGTCGTGCCTAAATATATCATTGTGTTTGTGAAGTTTAAACATTTGTGTAAAAGTCTGGAATCATCAGGGGCATATGCCCGTCATACTGGTGGTTTCTTCAAATATGCCCCTCACACTGGAATAACGTGTAACTTATGCAAGAGGGTCGCCTTGCCTCTAATTAAGCGCCGGAGGAGGGGTGCGCTGACAAATTGCCCGAGAGGGCAGAAGTCACCCCCTTTGTCTTTAAGACAAAAGGTCATTAAACAAACAAACACCTCACGCATGGCTTTCCGTTCGCTCCGGGAGCGCAACCATAATATTTTAATTATAACGTACGCGTGCGTGAAGGCTCAAAATTCTTGTAGGTAGACGCGCTTTGCTGACTGTTCTGCAGTCCTGCTGTTAGTTCACAAAAAGGGGGGATATTTTGTTTTTGTGGTTATGTTTTATGTTTGTGACTGTGTTTTGTAATATTTTGTATATGTTTTAAAAATAATTTTTCAGAGCTAATCAAAAAATGGCAGATAAAACGATTTATGAATCAGCGTATAAGGGAGATTTTGACTTAATTGTAAAAAAATTAGAGGAAGATCCAAGTTTGTTGACAGCCAAAGATTCGGTAAACTTTTAGAATTATTTTATGTGCATACTCTTGTACCGGTGCAACCTGGCAAAAAGGTATAAGTTAAAGTTGTACTCTAATACCACTAAGATGATTGTAATATAAGGCATTACAGTATAGTAGTGGGGCTCAATATAGTTCTGGTCCCCATTATGAAAGTTTGCGGAGTACCTAATTCATTTACTATTTATACCTAAAACGCCTAAATAAGAAGGTTTCATCTCTATTCTATTATTAACAAGAATGATTGTTTTCTCATTTCAGTTAGATTTCATATTGTACGACTCACTATTGCACAAAAGATGTGTGTATTTGTATGTCTCTGAAGCTATTAGATAATGAGATTTTATAATATGCTTTTCAAGACATGTAAACTATAGCACAATAAGTCTAGCTATCTTTTTGTACTTCATTAAACTGAACTTTTAAAGACATTCATAAATATACATATTTAGTTGCAATTTTGTTTTAGAATCAAAGAATCCTACTGCACTGGGCTTCAATAGGAGGCAATTTTAAATTAATCACACACTTAATAGAGCTTGGTTCGCCCATTGATCCTCTTGATGACACTGAGACAACACCACTCATTTCAGCCAGTTCAGCAGGCCACAGTCAAGTAGTCGATTTGCTTATTGAAAAAGGTGCTAGAGTCGATCAGAAAACTTTAAATGGACATTCTGCATTACAGTATGCAGCTTCAAAAGGATGGGTTTCAGTAAGTATATTTCTTATCACTGGTGATCTTTAGTATTAGTATTAAGCAAATTTAAGGGCATAATTAAAAGAAATGGTCGTACTAATAGTATATAAATTTCAGATATGTATTAAACTTCTAGAGAGTGGTGCCAATATCAATATAATTGACAAAATGGGTAGTAGCCCTCTACATCGAGCGGCTTCGAAAGGAAATCTAGAAATAGTAAAACTATTGCTAGAATACAAAAATGATTTGAAAATAAACTCACGAGATTTATATGGTAACTCGGCTCTTCATTTGGCTTGTGAAGAGGATAGACAAGAGGAGGCAGTTCTACTTGTGAAAAACGGCGCTGATTTAAACTTGCAAAATAAAGAGAGACATACTCCCTTGGATTTATGTACACCCAAGTTGAAGAAGCTATTACAAGCTGTAATTGTATCTGAGAACTGAGTTAAATTATTTTTTTTTTGATTTGTTGCTAAAATAAACTTGTTTTTCAGAAAATTTCTAATGACTTGTATCCCTAAAATTGAAAAATGCCTGCAAGAATATTCCACTGAACCCTATATCCGTTATTGCTCATAGCTGTTCGATATGGAATCAGGGTTGCTAACTCGAGGGAAATTTTCCGTTTTGCGGGAATTTCTAATATAAAAGGGAGAAAATTAGCTCAAAATGGGAATATTTAAAATCTAGTCTGAATTTCCAAAAATTTGAATGAAAGATATAAAAAGTTATCTCTTTAATTTTCATAAAGTTAAGCGAAAGTATTTAAAAGATGGTCAATCCGCTTTTAAGTTGATAATATAATTAAGTTCTTTTAAATAGCGTAGAACTTTCTATGTCGTTAGTCTTGTACATCATTTTTTGTTTGGAAAAAAGTATTTTTTAAAATATGTTTTTCGACTTTTTTAATAAAAATAAATAAATTTCTAATATTTTCAATAATAAAACAATTCTGTTAACGGGTGGGATTTTTTTCATAAATGTGGCAACTTTTCAGACAGGTATAGAAAATTATTACTCAAAAGCTGGCAACACTGTACGAAAGGCTTTCGATTGTCAAAGAACATATTTAGGCAAAGACATTATTATATTCTCGTTGTTTTTATAACCTTATATTGACTTCGGTCGAGTCAACACGCGTTTTGTAACGGCTCCATTGTTGCCATTTTGGGTCAACCCGTGGCTATCGTTCAGTGACCGTTGTTTCTCTCTGAGGAAGAGACGGGTGTGTCAGCCAGAAGAAATCCCATTCACGGTATGAGACTTTTTGAGCAAATCAGGAATGTGATATCGTGGTTCAGGCGGTATGGCTCCCGCTTAGAATGCCAAGGTTATTGGTTTGATCTCGGCCCCACGCAAGACTTTCTTTATTTATGGATTCGTTAGTTTTTTGGTTAGCACTTGGTTGGTTTCCTTTTCTTGAGCCCCGGAGCGAGCGGAAGGCCATGCAATGCCAAAATAATACTCCGGTTGACGGATCGCAACTTGTTATTTACCCTCTCCTAAATCTTGGCAACATCACATTAAACCATATATATAATACGTATTATATATATGCATTAAACGTCAAACTATTGACGGGCGGGGTTGGGGTTTAAGGCCATCACAGACACTTCGCATCACATACCACGGTATGTGCTTCGCATAACGCCCTAGCATAAGAGCATAAGGATTTTCGACCAATTACAGCCGATATATCGAACGCAATATAACTTTTGCATAAGAATTATCCGAAAGAATGAATAATTAAGGAGGTTATGCTATGCGCGGCCAATTAAACACTCTTGTTTTAGTCATATGTCCGTTCGATATATCGGCTGTGCCTGGTCGAAACCCTTATGCTCTTATGCAACGGTGTTATTCGAAGTGTCTGTGATGGCCTTTACGTGCCAGTGGTTCGTTCAGGTAAAAGATGGCATTTAAATGTCAATTGTCAATCGGCTTTTTTTTTTATTGTTTTCATAATTTCATTTAACCTTGACTCACTGAACTGAAATACCAGTTCAGTTTCAGTTCAATTTGAACTGATCTTCAGTCTCAATCGAATACGGTTATAATAGTTCGCGATTCATATTTAGGTTTACCTAGCCTGAGTCCACATGTATACGTGATCACGGATCCGTTGTACCCACGTGAACATCAACATCCAATTGTGTACCAGGAAAATGACTTGACTCTCCGTCAAGGTCAAAACGGATGAAAGTTGGTTAATTTTAACTTTTTCGATATACGTATCCGGTATCCGTTTGAGTACTTTGAGTGTGATGGTTGCGGCTGGGTGACAGAAAGAGATAATGTAATAATTGTCCATATCCTGCATATAAGCGTTTTTTTCAATTAGTTTTGTTGTTAAATATGCTACATACGCCAATTTATTTTCTTTATGTAATTGGATATTTCTCACACAGTTTTTCTCTGCATACACTCATAAGTAAAAGAGAGGTTTCTGAATTAATTTTTAAGGTACCTACTTTAAAAAATTGGCAAAACTAGCAGCAGCAACTAGCAAAAAAAATTGATCGAGTCTGCTAGTAATCAAGACACTGATGCATAAACAATCCTATAACCAAGAACTTCTTATTAGTTTATTATTCTTGTCCTATAACGACATCCGTTGATTCCGTTGTAAAAAAATGACAGCAGCAACATGTGTTCCCAAGCCGACCGCGGTTGTTATTCTCGGTCCCAAGCGCCAAGCGGTCACCCATTCAAGTACTAACCACGCCCGACGTTGCTTAACTTCAGGGATCGGACGAGAACTGGTATTTTCAACGTGCTATGGCCGTTGCCTAT
>JAEQML010056072.1:0-34706 GCA_016904865.1 Pissodes strobi
GATGTTATGACTAAGACGAATTTAAAAGCAAAAAAAAAACAAATAACTCGAGAGAAAAAAAACAATAAAGCAACCTCACTAAGAAATTGAAATATTTTGAAAATTAAGTAAAATATTGGCAGATGAGTCAATAGTTTAATATTTGATAAAAGAAGAATAATTTTTTAAGTGAAAACTTCTTTAGGTGTGTTCAGCACACTTTTTCTTCGGTAGTGTATAAGACTGAACCTTCGCGCTTGGATACGTGACGTTCATTCAGGTTTATTTGGGTTTGTTTGTTATTTTGAAAATTTCGCATTTTTAGACGAAATTTTCTGGACATGTACCTTTTGATGGTGTTTCGACTTTTATTGAATTTGAGGAGAATCGAAATATGAATATTATAATATTTTTTGGTCTTGAATATTTGTGAAAAAGGGGTAATTTTGGGTCGAACTAGCGCCGAAAAAATCGGATGAATCGAAAAACTGCGACGACATTTCGATAGGGAATATCTAAGAGCAAAACTCTCCAAAAGCTTTGTTTTTCGAAAATGTCGGAAAACTAGACTTTTTGGGAAAATGTAAAAACATCGATTTCTAGATAAAAAAATTAAGTTTTTTTTTAAGTTTTTTAAGTGTTTGAAAAGCCGATTACTTGACGCGAATCTACGTCAACAACTGTATTAGCAGACACTCTTGAAATGATAATGGCTTCTATATAGGGCTAATTGAATTAAAACTTTTCGTCATGTCGAGTTTTGATATGACAGGTCACCACTTAATATTTTATTACTGGAAAACCGAATAATCTGAAGCAATTAAACCTTCATACATTAAAGAGAGGACATCTCAGCAGAACATACCGATCCAATTGAAACTGCCGCATTGGTGATTTTTTTGATTTTTTAGTTTAAAAACTCCACTTTAAACCAATCGAAAAATGGTGAATTTTTTTTTGGGCGTGTATATTTTTGAAAAAGGGCTCAGTTTGGGTCGAGATAATGCCGAAAAAGTCAAAGGGACCGGTAGGTAATTTTTAGGAGAAAAACTCTCTAAATTCTTCTCTTTCTGTTTAGGGAAAATGTAAATACATCAATTTCTAAATAATAAAATAAGGTTTTTATTTTTTATTCTCGAAAAGTATTTTTTTGTTTGAAAAGTCGATTACTTGACGAAAATGTACGCCAAAAATTGTAAGAGAGCTAGTTGAATTTAACTTGTCGCCATTTCGATTTTTGAAACGACACGTCACCCTTTAATATTTTATTGCTGTAAAACCCAATAATCTGAAGCAACCAATTCTTCATACATTAAAGAGAGGGAATCTGAGCAGAACTTACCTAAAAATCGCATGGATCCGATTTAAACTGCCGTATTGGCGATTTTTTTGATTTTCAGTTTAAAAACTCCACTTTAAGTCAATCGAAAAATTGTAAGTATTTTTATTGAAGAGTATATTTTGGAAAAATTACTCGATTTGGGTCCAGCTAACGCCGAAAAAGTCAAAAGGGCCAATAGGAAATTTTTAGGAAAAAAACTCTCTAAATGCTTCTGTGTTTCGAAAATATCGGGAAAATGTAAAACCATCGATTTCTAGATAAAAAAAAGTATATTTTTAAAATCTGTTTTTTTTTGAAAAGCCGATTACTTGACGAGAATCTACGGCAAAAACTGTATTAGGAGACACTTTTGAAATGACAATAACTTCTATACAGGGTGAGCTAGTTAAATTTAAACTTGTCGCCATTTCGAGTTTTAACACGACACGTCATTATTACTGGAAAACCGAATAATTTGAAGCAACCAAAAATCCACAGATTAAAGAGAGGGAACCTGAGAAGATACCAAAAAAATCGCATCGATCCAATTGAAATTGTCGAGTTGGTGAGTCTTTGATTTTCAGTTTAAAAAATCTACTCTAAGGCTAAGGGCCAGCCAAATTGCAAAATATTTCCAAAATTTCAAAAATAAATAATTTAATAATTTTCAATATATTGGCAATTTCAAGAGTCTTCTAATATTTTGACATGACATTGAAAATATGTAGATTTACACATTTAATTGCCTGAAATCTCATTGAAAACGGTGTAAATCTGGAAAAGTGGGTTAGAATCGGAGAATGTGGATATTCTTTTGGTAATTGGAGACGTTTTCTGGTGGATGATTCTAAGGCAGATTTCGAAGCAAAATTTGATTGTTAGCATATTGATGCGTTACTTTTTGTGGCAAGTAAAATAAGCTTATTTCCTTGGGACAGGATTGGAGAATTTGGACACATTTGATAGACGCGATAAGCAGCGGTCGTTGCCAATTTTATGGGAGATTTCCAGGTAAAATGTGGCATAATTTCAAAATATAGAACCTTCCCCCAAAAAGAAACTTGAATTTCATAACATTAATCTCGCACTTTCCACAGCCATTGTCTAGTTTCGGCGCCTATGACTTCTTTAGATATACAGAACAGATTACCATGCCGCTAAACACCACGGAATAGCTTGCTTACACAAAGAAAATACAGTCCTTTTATCATTAGTACCTCAACATCAAGAAGTTTTTTTTTTCACCATTACACATTTGATTTATATTAAATAATGGGTATCACAATAAATTATAACTCACCTAAAAAAAACTATAATTAAATTAAGCCTCTCTTCAGGCTAGAAGGGAAGAAAGCATCAACTAAAATGCCACCTTTCGAGAGCGAATGTGTTTTATTAAATTGCAACAGATGTCGTTTTAACACCCCTCGGTCATTGATATATCAATCAAGAGGAACGAAGGAAATAGCCATTTTTAATACCTTGAAAACGCTTTGAATGCGATCGAAAGAGAATGAATGGACCGTGGCAAATGCCATAAAAGGTCAATTTTAATTTTAAATGCATTAAAGGCCTGAGCTGAGGTTAACGATCTAGACTCTTCGTCGATTGAAACGAGTAAACCACTTTTCACTATTTCGGGTGTCAAAGTCGGTTTTAAACGTGACGAGATTTCGATGAGGTTGGATTATTCTTGACTCGGTCTTGTCGGTTCACTACAATTAAATACTGGAGGCTATAAAGTGTCAAAACTTTCGAGGGAAGGCAACGCCCTAAATTTTAAATATTCTAAGTTGTAGAGGGTGACTAAAAACATGAATGACGTAAACGAAAAATCCTTACATCAGGTAGTAATGGTTAGCGATGATTACAAATGGCACCAGGTTTATTCGACCATCAGAACAAGATATTAATGGATAATGAATCATCTGACTTACATAGATTCGTGAACTTGTGAATCATTCGATCGTCTTTTGTTTTTCGCGTCATATTTCTGAATGAACCGCGTTGTTTGATTTATGACCGCCCACCCTCCCCCGATCTGACACCTCCGCCACTCGAAAGCGTCGGGGAATTTATAACGTCACAAGAGTTTTCTCGCGCCCGTGCGCGAGAGGAATGCTCATTTTCTCATCAGGAGTAAATCGGGTGGAAAATAGCCGGCGGGTGCGACCGTATTTATTACAACGCTGTCAACCCCGTAGAGTTATTGTTAGCAGCCCCGAGGTTAATCGTCGTTCGTTGTCTTTGTCGCTTGGTTTTATTTCGGGGAGTTTTATTTGGATCAGTGGCGGATGCAATTTCATACAAAGTGATATAGTATCGTCTCTTTCTAACTTAATTTAATGCAGTGGCACCTGAAAGCCTCCCCTACCCCTTTAACTCCTTTCAAATAAAGTTTATATTTAGCATTTTTGTGGCACAACTTTGTTATATTTAGATTTACCACTTTATTCAAAACAACAACAGTGCCCCCTATCGTGTTGAATATTTCAGCCGTTCATGGGCAAAATCCTAAACCCGTCCCTGTTCATCGCTCCGTAAAATTTTGGGAACTTTTAGCACGTATCACGGACCTCCCATGCGACCGTAACCAACACGATTTTGAGATTACCAAGCTGTAAAACATGAAATTGTGACCGGTTTTTTTCCTGCTGTCCTTTTAACGCACCTATACATCATGGGTTCTCTCGTAATTAAACGGTCCTGTCTAAAATACCGATATATCGTATTAAAATTTCAACGAATTTTTTTCACCATTTCCACGTAAAATGATTATTTGCCAAATTTGCTGAGGTACGTGCCTTCTAGACGAGTGTTTAGAAAAGCATGTTATTCAATTAAGCATGGTCAGCTATACCTACGTTTCTCCCAATGTGTGGTATGTTCTACTTAGGTTTAATGCAATTAATAGTTTCATATATTTAGTTTTTTTCACGTCTCGTTTTTGTATTGCTTTATTAGTTTCATCGCTGTAATTTTGTTCACTCTGATTCTTCGTGAGATTTTATGGTTGTTTATTCTGTTTCCAGTTTTTTTTTTGTTGGTATTTTTAATGCTATTGGAAAGGGATACTACGTGCTCTTAGCAGCCTGCTAGTAAATAGATCACGACAATAATTGAAAGCTTTCGATGAAATAAAGATTCTAGCTTTTAATGTCGAAGGTCCTTCGAATCAGGCTGCTGCACATTTAGGTTACTTTGGGTTAGATGGGCATGTCAATTTCATTTCTTTCTGGTCACACACATTTGAGAGCACAAAATCTGACGAGAGGATTTCCTCAAGCACTTGATACCGAGTTTTTGCTAAATAAATTTAATTTTGTTAAATTTCATGTAAATCTAATATAATTGCTTATTCGCCCATGGAGAGCCATCAGATATATGAGAACTTGAGGAAAGCGATAGTGAAGAAGACGATCTCCAAGGAGTGGTTTTTCTTATTGAAATAGGGCCAGCAAGCGAAAGCAGTAAAAGCATCATTGAGAAATGTGTTACACAGTGTCACACATGAAAAAAGTTAACGCAGATGATGACAAGAAAATACTGGAAAGACGCAAAAGTTTAGTGAAGAAAGGGACCGTTTCAAACTATTGGGAGGGAGGGTGATCATAAGAATTACAATTTGGTTTGTTTTCACAATCTCTCAGAGGACAGTATCCAACGGGGCAACAGATGTCATAGCTCATTTGAGTGTGAAATTGCGCCGGATGGAAGATGGACGAAAGGTAAACAACTGATTGATGATGATAATGATGATGAAGTCACCAAGTAAATAGCTCGATGATTTGAAGCCACTTATAAATACAAACCTGGTAATGGAACGATAATTTAACATTGTTTTTACTCGAAAACGTCGAGGGGCCTTCGTAATTTTGTATTGCAAAAGTGTAATAAAACAAACTGAGCCTGTCCTTCCACCTAGAGGAAAGATCTAATTTCCCCAAGCATTTAAAGAAGTACTGTAAAGTTAAATAAAATAATACACGATGTTAAAAACTAACATGCCAAATGATAAGCAGAAAAAGTATTTAGGCTTAATTTTACTGTGCTTTTGTCACTTGTTATATGAACTATTATTAATTTTCTATCATTTACAACAAAACATTATTTACTTTTCGAAGCAAAAGCGTTTATGTAAACCACAGGTTAGAATATATAATGTGTTTTAGTCGTCTTTTCACATGACTCGACTCTTCCTCTTTCTAACTTCTAGGTCTATAGATCAAAATTGACTTCCAATCCGTCACCCTTGTGGTAAATAAACACTTTACGCAAGCTCGTTGGCCACTTTATTTCATTAGAGAACATTTGTCCATGTTAAAACAAAATACAAGTACATCACGCTAGGCGACCAGTTAAAATGTTACGCCCCTGGTGGGCCCGCCTCGTTTCCATGAGTTGCTAGGCATCGGCATCAAACAAAATGTCAGCGCTCGCAATGTGCTGTTAGAATCTTAGTCTCTCCAGTGGTGTACTCTATTTGATATTTTATATTTGACATATTGTAATTGTTATTTTACGTATATGAGGCTATGCGAAATTTGGATTGGAAAATTACGTCATCACACAATCCACTGATCCCTACATATATTAGTGCTTACAAATCGATAATATCATGGTGTCTTTTTCCTGGCCACCGCTACCCTATGAGCGCAAGCTTAGATCACAGTCACCTTATAGGCTATTAATCGACGAACCAAAGACTGAAGAGGTTAGAACTAGGCTAGCAATTATTTTTTCGAAAATGAGAAATTCATTTTAATCGAAATAAATTATTGATAACTACGCCACTGCTTTTTAAACGCGCTAACTTCGAGCTAACCCAAATTGAAAATCTCGTCTCGTTCTTCTTAGCCCGGGCCTCCTGCCGGTTTATCGTCCGGTAATCATTGCAGGACGGATCGTTTTCGGTTAGGGTTAGGTAGATTTGTCTACCGGATTGTGCGAGCTTAACTGCTTTGCATTCGGAATTAGTAAATGCTGATGACGAACATTTTCGAAACGGTAAACGCGTTTGTAAACACAATGGGTAAGTGTTTACTGTCAATGATAGGTGGCTCTACGATAATAATAACAATACGTTACCTCACTTGTTTCCGTACTTCGTTGACAACTAATTAAATTTACCTTGTAGAGCTTGACTAGATTAAATATTGATGTTAAAAGTTGTGGTTTCATGAAGTGTGCTAAATCGAAAAATATGAGCCCAGTTGTAATCACCGTTAATTATGTTAGCATCATCAGGATCGATGATTACAACTTTGTTGTAATCATCGATACTATATTATGTTCCAAATTGACCCAAATTATTGATATATTTCATATTATGCCTCTAATCTCTTACCCATTGTTGTCATCTAAAGTAACCCAAAAATCAAGCATTAAGAAATACAATGAACTGCCCGCTCTCGTAATTTGACCCCGATCGAATTTTTTTTATATATATCTCTAGAAGTTTCGATTCAATTCAAATCGTGGGGTTGTTGTAAGTCTTCCCCTTTTATGAGACATTCAATGTAGGTCAGATGTTTCTATCAAAAACGTAGGTATACACAGCCAGAGTGGCTTCCAATTTGTCGTCAAAATATATAGATTTATCAATATAATTGCCTGAAATCTCATTGAAAAGGGTACGAAGCTGGAAAAATGGTGATAAGAGACAGTTTTTGGTGGATTTTGTGACATATTCGAGGTAAAATTTTACTTTTAGCATATTGATGGATTTTTGTGGTAAGTAAGTAGATTTAATTTTTTTTATGGCAGTGGCACACACACTAAAGGGAGACCCTATAGCGCTCGACGAGCTATGTGTGTGCGAAGATCTTGATTGACACGGTTCTTGAATAGTTGTTGGTTATAATTAGGGGGAAATAGATGTCCAGGGAGTGAGTTCCACAGTGATGCAGGGCGCCAGACAAAAGAGTTCTTGTTCTAGGTGTTTCCAGTTGTACGACAAACTGGTGCGATCTTAGCGGATGTCGTGACTGTCTGACAAGCGTTACCAGGGGCGGGATCCGGAGAAACAAATCCTTAGAAAGTATCTGTAAAATAGGGACATCTTGGACACATGTCTGCGGTGTCCCAGACTATCGAGATTCCGGACCAACTCCGAGTCACCGACGAAACGCACAGCTCTCTCCTGAATGAAATCCAGCAGCTTTAAGGTGTGTTTTGGTACGGCACCCCAGGTGTGTGAGCAATATTCTACGCACAATCTTATTTGCGCGCTGTAGATCAAGAGCAACTGCTGCGTTGTATACTGTTTTTTGTTGCGAAATAGCGCACTAAGCTTCTGGAACGCTGATTTTGCAATGTTAGCAACGTGGTAATGCCAGGACATATTGTTGTTGACCAATACACCCAGTAGTCCAATTGACGAGGATGAAGGATGGTCAATCCTGCCATAATGATGTCAGGGCCCACCGTATTGGCCCTCTAGTTAAACGTGGTAAACTGAACCAAATTTCTGTCGCTCCAAGTTTGAACTTTCTTCAGGTCGTGATTAATTGCTGTAATCTGCTCCGGTCTGCAGTGATAAGTCTCAGTCGCTGTTAAAGGTTTTTCTGATCCAAATTGGCAGACAAGGATACTGTCATCTGCAAAACTGTAAACAGGATTATTCGTTTCGATCAGCAGGTCATTAATATAGACGAGGAACAGAGTTGGTGAAAGTATTGCGCCCTGAGGCACGCCCGCGTTAATGGTGGATGTGTACATCAACTGCAACGTGCAGAAATCGCTTTTTAAGAAAACTGCAGTGCCAAAGCAGACCTCGAGCCAAGGAAAATCTAGATAGAACTCCCTTAGATCGTCCCAGTTTGCAGAATTGTATTTCCAGATTTTTCGAGGCAATGGTGGATTATTCTGTCGTAGTGGCAATTCACAAACCGTCTGAGATTCGAGTTGGTTCTTCTACAAGTTGAGTAAGCCCGCGGCTGATGGAAAATGCTTCAGCTTTTCTACCTTCGTTGTCGATTTTGTTGTGATGTTGGAGCCAGTTGGTGTTGTGAGCATTGAAATCTCCCAGAACGATTATTTCCGAATTGGGGTGATTGACCTGTATTGTGTCAAAAGTGGTGGCTAGTGTTGTAGAAAATAATAATATAGATAATATTGATCTCGCTTTGTTGAAGGCCCACGCCACTGGAAATCAACGTTGTCAGTGTTGCCAGACGTTCTGTTTTGTATCTACTGCATTGTATCAGATAGTTTGTTTATCCCGTGTCATTGAATAATTTTGCCTTTGATATTTCACTTTCTAACATTAGATCTGCTACCGTTAAGGCAAACATTTTTTTTAAAAATGTCAAACAGTCATTTCATTTTGGTATAAAGCAACTTCAGCACTGCCCTAACTGATTGGAGGTATTGTCGCATGAAAGACGTTTCGGATGAAATTATATCACATTAACTTGAAAATAAAAATTCGAAGCTTTCAATTTCTGATCAGTTTAATTTAGAAACAATTTATAGTGGTTATCATGGCAACGTTCCCTTGCAAGTATAGGCGATATAAACTCCTCAAAAATAGAATGTTTCAAATTACGACTTTTGGTATAATATATCGAAAATTATTAATACAGAGCAGTCAATTAATATAAGAATAAATATTAATTTGTATTAATTTGAAAATTCCTAGTTTTCGACGTATTGGCAATTTAACATTTATTTTGCATTCATTTTGTAACGTAATTGACAAATATTCGTTGGCAATATAGCCTTGCTTACTCTAGTTTCAGGTGTCAGTGCATGAAATCATTTACTGTGTAAGTAGTGCAATAAGAAATAGCAACACACTTTCCCACTATGACCGAAGTAATTCCAATAATTTTTTGATTTTCTTATAACATATTAACTTGAAAACAAACATTCGGACATTTCAATTTTTGTTTAGTATAGCTTCAAAGTAATTTATAGTGGTTGTTATGGCAATGCTCGACTAAAAGTATAGTCAATATAAACTCTTCAAAAATGGAATGGTTCAAATTATGCCTTTCATCAGCTGAGGGCTGATGTTGTTCACACTATTTAATCCAACAAACGAAAAAATTGCTTGGTAATAAATCAGGTTACACTGCGGATCGTTCAGTAACATTGAATACTGACTAGCGACGTTCGGTAATGTCATGTTTTTCCTCGATAATCTCTGATATTTTGGCCCTAAGCCACACCACTGGAAATCAACGTTATCAGTGTTGCCAGACGTATTGTATCAGATATTTGGTTTATTCCGTTTCATTGAATAATTTTGCTTTTGATACTTCTCTATACTAAAAAATTATTTTCTAACACTAGATCGACGATCAAGCTGCTACCGTTAAGGCAAACATGTTTTTACTAAATATCAAAGAGCCATTTCGTTTTGGTATGGAAGCAATTTCAGCACTGCCATAACTAATTGGACATGAAAGTAACGTTCGGATTTATGCTCTGCGTTATGTGTACTTAATATTTCAAAAGACAATAATACGAAATATTGTCAATTAAACTAGGAATCGAATGTCGTGATGGGGCACTCTGATTGTTTTTATAGCTTGTTCAATTAGGCTTAATTTATTTTTACTGCTCAGTTATTAGAATCAGCAAGATTACTTTGTTTTAGCTCTAACGATAGTTCCGGTTTCACGTTGGGTGATTTTAATTTTAATGAAGTCAGTGCCCCACATAAATTATAGCAGAACACTTGTCCAGAGGACAGGAAAAACAGTTTACACATTAGTAATAATTAATATAACAATTCTCTATTGCATGGAATCCTCAAAAAATCAAACCTCGTATTTGCTTGCCCATTCGGTCACGAAATTTTGATATATAGTGAGCATTGTTAGTCGCTATAATGATTAATGGGTAACGTTATACAGAACTAATAGTTCTTTTTCATTGAAAGCGGCTAAAGACCGATTCCATTATAAGCTTGAGAAACCTGTGTTAATGAAAATAAAAGAGCATGGACATGACAATGGAATATCTATTGATAAGTGCCAGAGTTGGAGAGCGGAAAAGATACATGCATTAAACAGTTATATTGCAGGATTTGTTGAACTTCCGTGCTTTTTTAAAATAGGCTTTGACGGCAGGGACGGCTTCAAATCTTTCTCCACAAATTTATATATTCAATATTGTCTTTCTAGGCTAACGAAAAACTTATTTTAAAAAGAGGTTAAAAATATTTTTTATCCTGTTATCCGGTACCCACGGGGGTCTCCCATATATATTCACTGCAAATGATTAAGTTTCAAAAATGTTGGAGACATTTTGTGTAATGTTTTAGCTATTTATCAATGGCGTTTAAAAATTGCCACAAAAAATTCACGTAAAAAGGATCCGGCATCAGATGACATTTCCTCTCCCCATCGTCCTTTACGCACTTAGGGCGTGCGGTTTTCTTATCGCGCTCGTAATCTCTTAACTAAAGTAGTAAAAAGCGGCGACTTGGCCCTTTAGGCGGGTCCTATTGATGCGTCGTTATGATAGTGCTCTGTTTATGCAGAGACATAAAACAGTTCCGCTCGCAGTCGGCCATTTTTGTTCGGTTAAAATAAATTAGATCTACTTATTAACGAATTTACCTTGTAGGTAGTCGATCACCTACCGATATTTTGATTCTTCCAAAGTCATGGAACGTGTAGTTAATCAGCAACTACTCAAGTACCTCGAAATCAACAGAATAATCAGCGATAATCAATACGGCTTTCGATATATTGGCCTATGTCACTCATATTATGGAGTAGAGCAATTGAAAACTACGGAGAGTCTCGAGCGATTACGTTGGATATTTCGAAGGCATTCGACAGAGTTTGGCAGGACGGACTGCTCAGCAAACTGCCGCCTGCAGCTGGCTTGCCAGTTTCCTTAAGAACCGATCTCTGCACATTGCAGTTGATGGACACATATCAGACACATTCACCATTAACGCGGGCGTGCCTCAGGGCGCAGTACTTTCACCAACTCTGTTCCTCATCTATATTAATGACCTGCTGACCGAAACGAATAATCCTGTATACAGTTTTGCCTTGCCATTGTCCTTGTCTCCAAATTTAGATCAGAAAAACCTTTACCAGCAACTGAGACTTATCACCGCAGACAGGAGCAGATTACAGCAAATAATCAAGACCTGGAGGAAGATCAAACTTGGGGCGACAAAAATTTGATCCAGTTCAATGACGCAAATACCCAAGCAGGCACGTGTACCAAGAGGGCCGATACGGCGGGCCCTGACATGATTATGGCAAGATCGACCATTCCTTCATCCTCGTCAATCGGACTGCTGGGTGTCTCGGTCAACAGCAATATATCCTGGCATGACCACGTTACTAACATCGCAAAACCAGCCTCCCAGAAGCTTGGTGCGCTATTTAGCAACAAAAAACTGTATAAACCACAGCAGTTGCTCTTGCACAAATAAGACCATGCTTAGAATATTGCTCACACATCTGGGGTGCCGTAACAAAGCACACCCTAAAGCTGCTGGATTCCATTCAGAAGAGAACTGTGTGTTTTGTCGACGACCCGGAGCTGACCCGGAATCTGGATAGTCTGGAACACCGCAGACATGTGGCCGAAATGTCCCTGTTTTACGAATACTTTCAGGACAGATGTTCCCAAGATTTGGCCCGCCTCATCGCGCCCCTGGCAAAGCCTGTCAGACAGTCACAACAGACGGCAAGAGCGCACCAGTTCGTCGTACAACTGGAAACACCTAGAACATCGCTTTGCAAGGGCGCCTTTTTCTGGCGCACTGCATCACTGTGGAACTCACTCCCAATACATCTGTTTCCTCCTAATTACAACCTGCAACTATTCAAGAACCGTGTTAATCAACATCTTCGCGCACACACCGCTCGTCGAGCGCCATAGGATCTCCCTTTAGAGTGTGTGCCACTACCAGAAAAAAAAATTTGTCGCGGCAACTATTGTCCTGCAAATTATTGCCGTACCAAAAATTGTCGTTCGAACTATTATCATACGAACTATTTTCCTAATCTTTGGCAAAATACTGTACGAACTATGTGTAAATTTGAACATCATGAAGACGTTTCCACGCAGATATAATGGTTTGAGCCATCGTGGTGCTAATATTTAAGTTACATAAGTTAGATACCGTGGAAGTTGATTAAGAATAGGTTTTTTAAAAAATAAAGCGAACAAGATGAAGTTCAGAAAATTTCACACCTACTTTTCGAGTAGTAAAATGGATGCTCAAATGTACACAGGGTCGGATCTGGCAAGGAATGAGTCACACATAACAGTCAGTATATATTTTGTAACGTAATTGTCAAACATTTATTGGAAATATAGCGGTACTTATTATACTTTTAGGTAGTATATGAAATCGTTACAGTTCAACTATAAACAATAACATACTTAGTCATTATGACAGAAATATTTCCGATTGTTTTGCTATCTTTATAATTTGAGCTAGAGTGAAATAATAACAAATTAACTGGAAAGCAAAAATTCGAACGTTTCAAATTGCTCAGTTTATTTTAAATTTTTAAATTTTTTGTAGGGGTTGTCATGGCAACGTTCTATTAAAAGTATGGTCAATATAAACTCCTCAAAAATAAAATGTAGCAAATTACGATTTTTTGTATAATGTAATCTGTTTCAAGAATTCACTGATTTCGAAGTATTGGCAAAGATTTGTTTTGTATTTATTTTGCAAGGTAGCTGTCAAATATTTGTTGAAAATATAGCGCTATTTACTGTACCTTGGAACAATTTTTAGTTTTTTTTAGTTGCTCGCAAGTTTTTGTTTCCATCTGGCCAAAAGTAATTTTGTCATTATAGCTTTATCTTTTGCCTTTTGCCAAGAATAGTTTTTAAAACTTAGTACTAAAATAGTCGGTACTAATATTTTATTATCCAGGTAGTTCTAAGGTACAACGTCGTCAGGTACCTTGGAACAGTATATTATGTACCTTGGAACAGGCCACAACTATTAAAGTATTAAACATTTTATTTTTATAAAGACATGTCAATCACATATCAAACTATACAAAATAAAAAAAAAACTGAAATTCAAATAAAAGCAAATAACATTCTTGGAAAACATATAGAAAAAAATCAAACACTGGACGGAAGAATTGTTAAATTGTGCAGTTTATTCCAGTTTCGACAATTAAGGAATGACATAAAATCCTCTTTTGGAAATCTGCTTGGGAGGCTTGATTGAGCCATGGCATCTACACACGGATAATGCAGCAAATCTGCGTTCTCTGGCCATTTCCACAACTCGAGGGATTTTATCATGGAACAAATAGTAGCTCCTTCTTCATCACAAGCAACAATTTTCCCAGGATAGACTTGCTTTTGATACACGAATGCGACGTACTAGCCAATATCCCTTACCACATTTGTGAGACCCAGAATATCCGCAATACTTTTTTCCCCGTTGCGTAGTCTATGATTTCATCTTCAATTTCCTGGTCTTCAAACTCCGCCATAATGTCATCATTATCAGAAGATTCTCTTAGGAACAATACCTCATTATTTTCTTCGTCACTTTCATCCAGTTGCAAGGCTTTCTTAACGACATTCACGTTTCTTTTAATTTTGACAACTGTGAGGGCGAATCAGTCTCTATTTCAAGCTTTTCTGGAGTCTCCGTCAAAATTGTGGATTTTCCTTTTTTTCTGCCTTTTGAAGTTGGCTTCCGAGGCTCTGCTTTAGTGAACTGCCTGATACTTTCAGGAGTCACTTTAGCCTGGCAGCTATTGGAAGGACTTGGGAGCGGTGAAACGGGAATGTCAGTTCTGACATCCATCGCTTCAGTTGCATCATTCTCGTCGTCTGGATTTGGTCGATCCGTGGCATAAGATGAAAGAAAATCATCTTCCGTGAAAATGTTTTCGTTCAAAGGAATAATGCCGCTTGCAGCGAAGCCACTTGTAATATTTTTACTGGTGCATGCAAGAGGAAATGCTCTGTCGACCATTTCTGCGACTTCATAAATGGACAGCGGTTTTCCTGGGTTTCAAGACATCCAATCATTCACTGCTCGGTTGTAGATTTGAAGGAAACAAAGACGGTACGGTCAAGTGGCTGAAGTCTGTGCGAAGTATGGGGCGGGAAAGTGAGCATCTGTATCCCTGACGCACGTGCTTTTTTGGTCACCGCTACGCTAACGTGACTATCGTGATTGTCCAAGATCAATAAAACGGTCTGCTCTTTGCTTGGTCTCACATGTCCTATAAAAAAATCCAACCAGTCGAGAAACAGCTTTTACCATCCAGATTGATTTGCACCCCCTTTACTACCAACTAGTGCACCTTTCAACATGAACTCCTTAAAATGTACTCTCGGGAATACAAACATCGGTGGTAAATGATTTCCAATAGTATTAACTGCGGCAATCAATGCGACATTCTGGCCTCTTTCGCCCGATGTTACGCTACTAAGTTGTTTAATACCTTTTGGTGTCAGTATTTTGGGGGGAACATGAATGGTGGACATGCCCGTTTCATTGACGTTATAAATCTGATGTGGTTCGAACGGGACATATTTTGCAAATACTCTTTTCAAATTGTTGAAAAACGATTGCACGTTTACTCGATTGAAGCTTGTTGACTTCGCGAGGGATGTGGCTTCTAGTTTTCGTAAACTAATCTCATGAGAGTACTTCTTTAGGAACCCTCGCAACCATGCACATCTAGCAAGATGACTTTCATCCCACATCTGGGAATATTTGACATTGTCTTCTTTGGCAAATTGATATGCAAGACTTCGCATTTCCTTTTTGTTCATTCTATAATGAATTCGAGCTGCCTGCTTCACATAGCTCAACAACTCCAGTTCCATTTCGCTCGAAAACACTTGTTTCACAGCATTATTAGCAGTGTATTCACAGTGTTGCTTTCCACTTTCTTTATACAGTTTCACATGACGGTGTAAGGTTATTAATTTAAGGTTGTAGACCCTAGAAGCATCGCGAATTGACATATCGTCATTTATGACTGCCGCTACAGCTCTTTCAACATCATCTTTTTGGACTTTTTCCCTTTTCTTCCCTTCTTTACTTCTTGGCATATTTAAATTTCTGTAAAAAATTATCGAGTGCACCTAAGATCATGTGCCGGGTCTCCTAGCGAAAATTGCCACCTTTCCTTTTTTGGTCAATATCTTAAATCATTCATCTTTTATTGTTAATCGTTTATTGTGTCCTTGGAACAGTGTTCCAACGTTGGAACAGCGTTCCAAGGTACAACAGTGGATATGTTCCAAGGTACAACAGGGCGCCATTTTTTATTCAAAATCCCTACAACAATTTGTAGGTTAATTTATTGGAATTACAATATAATCTTAATATACCAAAATACATGCATAATAATAATAATAATAACCAAGCAGGAAACTGATTGATTCTTGTCTGCCTTTACTTTTACTTTATTATAGCAGAAGCCGATTTTATCAGTCACATCTAAAATGAAGGCGCTAAAGTCCGTATGACAGAATTGTAGTATTCTTTAATACCGACAATATATAATGATAAGAATTACAAGGTGACGCTGTATGTTTTGAAATCAGTCCCGTTTCAAGGTACAGACAGCACTCTCCCCTTCTTCCAGGCGCCAGTACATCAAATAATCACTGGGTAAGTAGTGCAATGATAAATAACAACATATTGTGCCATTGAGACAGACGCAATTCCAATTATTGTTTTGATCTCTTTATAATTTGAGCCAGATTGAGATAATACCACATTAACTTGAAAAAAAAATTTGGATCTTTAAATTTTTGATCAGTTTAATTTAGAAGCATTTTATAGTGGTTACCATGGCAACGTTCTATTACATATTATGTGTATAGTCAGCATAAAGTCCCCAAAAATACAACTTTTGGTATATTTCGGTAATTATTAATACAGGGTGCTCAAAGAGTATAAGACTAAATATTAACTTTAGTTAATTCGAAAATTCATAGTTTTCGAAGATTTGGCATTTAATATTTATTTTGTAACATAATTGTCAAACATTTGTTGGAAATATAGCATTATTTATTATACTTTCAGGTGCCAGTGCATGATATAATCACTGCGGAAGCAGTGCAATGACAAATAACATATTTTGCCATTATGACAAACGCAATTCCAATTATTATTTTGATCTCTTTATAATTTGAGCCAGAATGAAATAATAACACATTAACTTGAAAAAAAAATTGGATCTTACAATTTTTGATCAGTTTAATTTAGAAGCATTTTGTAGTAGTTACCATGGCAACGTTATTACATGTATAGTCAGCATAAACTCCTCAGAAATAGAATATATTAAATTACGACTTTTGGTATAATATTTAGCTAATTATTAATACAGAGTGCTCAAAGAGTATAAGAAAAATAATATTAACTTTAGTTAATCCGAAAATTCATAAATTCGAAGTATTGGTAATATAATATTTATTTTGTAACATAATTATCAAACATTTGTTGGAAATATAGCGTTACTTATCCTACGTTCAGGTGGCAGTGCATGAAATCATTTAGCAACGAGAAATAGCAACATACTTTGCCATTATGACAGAAGCAATTTCAATAATTGTTTAATACTCTCTTTATAATAATGAAAGTATAACTCAATAACTTGACAATACAAATTTGAACCTTTCAATTTAATCAGTTTAATTTAGAAGCAATTTATAGTGGTTACCATGGCAACGTTGCAAGTATAGTCAATATAAACTCCTCAAAAATGGAATGGTTCAAATTATGACTTTTCACCAGCTGTTGTTCAAACTATTTAACCCAAAATATATAAAACACTGCAACCAAAAAAATCGCTTGGTAATAAATCAGGTGACACTGCCGATCGTTCAATAACATTGAGTATTGACGAGCGATGTTCGATAAGGTCATGTTTTTCATCGATTTGCCCTGATATTTTGACAACCACATGATTTGACGATGCCATTTAAGTTGACAGACCATGTGGCTGTCAAATTGACACAGCAAATAATGGGAAAATGCGACATTATCGAACGTCATTACTATATTATTGCATTCTCTTTTGGTATTGTCGATAAAACGGCGTTGTAGTGCACTTTACCGAAAGTTCGAAACTCCAACTTAGTATTTATCGAATACAGAGGCAGCAAAGAAGCCCCGCATACATAACCTTAAAATTTTCACGTATGTAATGTTTCGAGTTTTTGATAAACAAATAAATACATTAATAATATGTTAAAGGGCTTGTCATTTTGCAGTTTCTAATGTGGATTCCAGACCTATTCAGAACACTTGTTCTACAAAACCAATGCTGTTTCAGAGCAATCAATTTTAATATTAAGAAAATCTTAAATCATTCATAAATTGCAAGTAATCTATATTTTCTTTCGGTAAATCTAGTGTGAAATTTATTAATTCAAAAGAACACATTTGGTACCTTTTCGAGCCTGTCTATGTGGACATATACAGCTCCCATATTCAAGCACGTAACGCACCACTGAACAATGAACACTTTTTTTTATAATTTCATGAGAATTTTATAAGCTGGCCATTCTTCGACATATAGGAAGAACACCAATCAAGAAGACTGCCATACTCCAAATTTCTTCAATTTTCCGACAAGTATATTGTGCAAGCATCCACTTATACCGATTCTCCAAAGCATTCGACAAATATCTGTCATTAACAAGTAGGTTAGTTTCAGCAGATGTTTTAAGAATCCATTGTGTCCTGGTTGAAATAAGGTATCTAGTTCCCACAATTTTTTGATAATGTACAAGTACAATTCATAGCAAATGAAACAGTTCATCCGAACCCAATCCAAGGCCTGGGTTCAAATCACTTATACAATCAAAAGCATCCATAAGCTCTAATAGAATTGGGCCCATGTTGGATGACTGTCCAACAAATTATATCTCTAGGCGGGTAGGAAAAATCCGAGTTATGTTTGCTGAGAGATTGTGCAAACGTTTCTAGATCAACCTGTATACCAACTTAGAACCCGTATTTGCATGCTCTTGGCGGTGGTTTTGATATATCTCCCACACCCACAAAAATCACTTAATTAGTACTTCCTATATGCTATTCAGATAACAACCATCCATTTGTATTATTTACAACGCCTTTACCGCTTTCACTAAATCTTTTGTAATTGGATAATTCTACTACCGCGGCCCGTTCGAAAGAAAGGCCCCTTTTGCCTCCGACAAACGTATTATCTATATCGACAATGTAACAGACGTAATATCCTTTAAATCCGTCTAATAACACGGTACGCGTCTCTGTTAGTCAATGTAAACAGAGAGTTTTAAGTTCGTAAATTACATGCACTTAGATAAAAGTAGTCTATCAACTGACAACGGTAGACATTTTGTGCTAAGGATATGGTATTAAGTCAATTCATATAAACTTAAATGCGGATACGTATAGGTATTGTATGCCTCGCCGGGCTGTGTTTGTTTATCTACCGATTCTGAAACTAAAAATTTAGAGGTGAGCCCAGGCCCAGATTTTATAATAGAATTAATAAAAATATAGACCCTTCATAACGTTTATTCCTTAAAAATATCTGACAAATCAAATAATATTCTTAGTCTTAGTCTAGAAAACTGCTACTGCTGCTGCTGCTGCTGTTTATGGTGATGTTGGTGGTAATAATGATGATGAACCAAATTGCATAATTTCAAGTGAACTCGATAACCTTGTGAAATTAACAAAAATCAAGACACTGGAAGTTTAAAAACATCACTTTTTCAAGACCAAGCGTTGTTTAAAACCTTTAAGCCCAGGTCTATGAAGATAGCATTAATATCATGACTTTTATCTTAAGTGTTTGTTTGCCAGGTATCTCTCCAGTATGCATCTTGCCAAAGAACTAGACACATTAATTTCATCAACAATCCTCTCAAAAATTGCGATTTTTTTTGAATTACGAATACGCGATCCCTTTCTAACCTCCGATCCAGCAAAACCTTTAGGAATAAGATGCTCTCCTTTGATCCTAAATGTTTGTCTTTGAATCCATAGAGATTTTACTGGAACTACTTTCATATTTTAAATAATTGTTGCTTTATGCGGTACCTAAATCTTTATTTTAACTCTTCCTTTATCTTTCACATCCATTTCTTTTTTAGGTTTGGGTTAGTTTGGGTTAGTCGGTAATGTAACTGGCTCAAAAAATTTGTTTCTTAAGAGAACCGGAATGAATGCTATTTTTGAAACAAAAACTTCGTTTGTCATTTCTCATTATTTACCTTTAAATGTGTCATTATTGTTTCTACATATGCCCTTGATTTTTTTATGTCATACAACAGCAGCGCAGCAAAACTCATAAAGAAAGGAATCGATTTTCAGCTACATTAAACGACAAGAAACTTCCTATTTCAAAGCCTATATGTCTTTCAAACACCTAATCAAAGAAACCAACAAAATACCCAAAATAAACACGTTGTTAAATCTAAACTGTTCGGAATCGTATCGGGTTACGACTGAAACGGGTGAGCGCCATAATAGCGTGTTGACAGTTGAATGCACATGACTTAACAAAGTGTTTCAAGGAACTTGCGAGGCGGCGCTAGCCGTTTCCGCACTCCCATAGGCCTCTGGGGGAAGCAGACGATTTCCCCTCAACGTGATGAATTATAAATTCTTTTGGGGCGCACATATACAGGACAGGACGATGCTTTTAATTTAAACCCAAGACGAGGAAGATGGTTCCACATTTTTTAACGCACTGGTCGCTACATTGTTGGTCCATATTTTGTAGTTTGGACTACATGGGTCATCCTTGATGTTTGAAACCAGAAGCTCCCTCCCAAGTACGCTATACAAGAACTAATTTGAAGCAGCTAGAAGAGGCCTATGTTGATGATTTAAATGCCACAAGGCTCCATGCCTTGAACAGATCATCAGATGGGCGTGCATATCTCAGACCATGAACAATTGGAAGAAGCTAAATGATGCTGATAATGATACTAATAATGAGTTAAATGCCACTACCTTTAAATTACTGATTGCTTAGTTATATCTGAGTGGACAGACGTCTTTGGTTTTCTAGTTGCTGGGAATTACCATATGTTTCTTCCACGTGCATATAAGCTTATTTCGACCCTGCACTTTCACTATGATTCAATGACTAAATTTCTAAACACGATCGCAACATGCTCGTTTCAATGGTGTTGACAGCGTCGATGTGTTAATAGCTTATTTCATTAACGCGCGAATGCAATAATATTATGGAAAGTTCAGATATGTTTGTTTTCATTTTCTTAAGAAAAACATCTCGTTGAAATAGCTATTTCATTAGTTAATATATATTATAAGTACCGACAATTATCGGATGGTTTAACGCCTCCCACGTTTGTTTCCAGTGTAGTCGTACCACCAGTATTGGCCCATTATTGTAGCCAAAGACATTTAACCTGAAGAGACGGGACAAATGGTTCTTTGTTTTCCCCCAACATTGAGGCACATTCTATGGTCGATAGATGTAGCGTTGCCAAATTTTAAGTTTACGAGTTACTGTACATACTTTTTTCATATTAAATTATAACACTAAATACTTATTTTCCCCATTTTTGATTCATCAAAAACCGGTTCTGAAGTTCTTACATGTCAATGTGACAATGCCGCTCCCCTTGGTTCCGCCTTGTTTTACCCCCAAAATATTTATAGTATGCACGTAGTAAAGTAACTGCACCAATAGATTGAGAGCATTGGAGGTCGACGACCGACGGCTCTTCCCCATTCGATAAGTATACTAACTTGGTAACGTTTCAAAACCAGTGAAGGCACTGCTGTAAATATGTTTTAATAGGTATTTATTAGAAGAAAATAGTTATTAAGCTACTTTTTGAATATGTCATTAACCAGATATTTGTCATATTTGTATGTTTTTAAATAAAATTTGTATACTTCAGTTCCTTTTTATTTGTCTCAGAAATAATGATAAGCAATTTATTTTTAGGCTAGCAGTGGTATGATTTAATTTTTCGTTTAACCATTGAGAGCAGAAAAACCCTATGTGTCACAAAAACGGTTAAATCGGGATAAAATTGCGTATTTTTGGTATCTCATAAATTTCGTGTTCAAATTTGAAATTATTCAGGAAATAAGTTTTCGGAAATTTTATTTCATTATTAACTGCTGAATAGTATATTATGCAATGACCATTCATTGCAAATGTAAGTTGAATATACTTTTTTCTACGACTGCCCTGAAAATAGACAAAACGCACTAACAACTGCTCCTTGAAAACTGGACATTTCAAACATCGTGTGAAAAGTATACTTTGCACACGGCGTGTGCAAAGTATACTTTTCACATTCACACGCTTATTCGGGTATTTAGATTAAAGGGCTTCGTCTCCGTTTTAGAGCTTCGCCCTCAAAGGTCCCATTACCAGATCTCTAAAAAAGGGGGCCCAATTATAGGGCTTCACCCCCCGGGAGTCCCTTTTTGCAAAACTGTAGAAAATGGAACTCTTATACCAGAGGCCCCCTTTTAAGACTTGGGGCCCCATTTTAGGGCTTCGCCCCCGGGGGCTCCATTGCTAAATCTGTAAAAAATGGGACTCCCGAACCATAGGCCCCATCTAGGGTTTCGCCCCCCCTGGGGCCCCATTTTAGGGCTTCGCCCTCGGAGCCTCTTTTTCAAAATATTTGGAAAATAGGGACCCCACTCCGGTGGCCCCATTTTAGGACTGTGCCCCTAGTTATAGTTTAGCGAGAATCTCTTACTCACGTAGCTTCTTTCATTAGGAATAAAATTTTCTGATAAATCAATAATAAAAATGTTTCCCATATAACATGTAATTTTCTACCACACTTCCAGTGGGGCACCCTGTATGTAGCAGTCGTAGAAAAAGTATAGTGTGCTACACGTGCTGAAAAGACTTTTTGCACTCATGAGACTTTATGACACTCGCTTACGGCTCGTGTCACCAAACTGTCTCATTCGTGTGAAAAGTCTTATTTTCAGCACTTGCTGCACAATATACTATTTCTATTTTGGTATCATAAAGAAGTCTTTTCGATACGCAAAGTTCTGCCGAAAAGAAGCTCTTTTCGACACTATTTTTGATGACTGGTTGCTATGATATTAACAAAATTGTGCAATGTCAAAGCTCACTAGCAAATATTTCGACACCGTTTTGAATGGGATTCCTAATAATACAGACGTCAAAAGTAACAAGATGGCCGTCCAACTTTTGATCGCGACTTGAATAAATAAATGTTTTTCATTAAAAAACGTGCAAAATTGCACTCTTCGCCCAGTTTTGTTTGGTTTCAAATGGACGTTTTAAAGCCTGAATTTGTGCGACGCGACGCGACGTGTAGTTTTTTTGTATTTCGTAGGTGATTTCCTATAAATATTTTTTATAAACTTTATATCAAAGTAACGATGGTCTTGCGGTGTGAGGTATGCAAAATCTCCAGCTATTATCATCCGAACCTGAGTTTCCACAAGTAAGTAAAAGTAAATGAAACACAGTAATACAGTGGGCACCATTTTGTGATGTGATTAATTAATATTTTATAATACTTACCTATATATGTGATATTAATGGATAATCTGATATGTTTCCAGTCATTTACCACCCTCTTAAATCATTTTTGAAGTGAATACTTCTTTGGTTTCATCGCAGTGGTTTTGCAAGGACACGGGAAAATTTCGTGACACAGCAAAATAACTATTTTGTGTTAACTAACCTTCAGAACCCATATCTAACCCAAACTAACTCAATCTAACCCACACACTGTAAATAAAATTAATATATTTTAAATAATGCACTCGAATAAATACCATCATTTCAAATTAAACGTATTTACTTTATTGAAATTATTATTATGATGGACTCGCATTTTCAAAGTCTACGTCTATGAACTGTCCTTGCTTTCGTTCAGGCGGGGGCGGGCAATACTACATTTAGTAGTGGGGACGAAGTTTGACAAAAGTTTGTACACCATACATAAAAATATAAGGAGGCGGGACAATCGTTTTGTTGATATTTTTGCAAGATTTTGGATTTTTATGAATGAGTTGTCGGGTCTCTTTAGGTTAAATGTTTTTGATTGTAGCTATATCATCGTCTTCAGGTCAACCAACTAACAAGTAGCAGGCGTGCGTCCGAAAACACCCAAGTTAAATGCGCAATAATAATGCTGGCACGCTTTAACTTGACAATTCTTCTAATTTGAAAGCACACCAAGAGGTGCCATGGCGCGTTTGGTTGGTACTGTACTAAATAATTTGAAACAATAATTGTCACTTTTGAACTGGATGCTCCCTTTTTATATTCGAAATTTATCGAGAAATTCAAACAGCAGACATGGTTTAAATGGATATTTAACAGAACTCACATACTTATTGTTGATCTTTCTTATTTTTAAATTTAATTTGCGACAAATAATTAACATTTCTCAGACTGAATTCAAGTTAACCGAAAAATAATTTAAAATTGTTCATTGGAGAGTATATACAATGAGCAGCAATGAACAAAGGACGAGAACTTGAATACATATCATATATCAATCAAGTGAGCTAACATGAGTTTGGATTTATTTAAAGAGACGATTTATATATTTTAAAAATATTTTTTTGTAATAAAGATATATGTTTAGGTTCTTCTAATCACAATCTTATATATCTGGATTTATTGAAAAAACGATTGATATATTTTGAAAAGAAGAGACCGATGCACGTAATTTTTTATTACTATTTTTGGTTATTAAAAAACATGTTTATGTTCCTGTTATCACGATGTTGTAAGATTGGATTTATTTAAAAAGACGATTGATATACATGTTTTGAAAAGACGAGACCGATATTTATGTCGTGTACGTTCTTTATGTCAAACGTTTACTATTTTTTTTTGTAATGAAGAGATATGTTTAGGTTTTTGTAATCATAATCTTATATATTTGGATTTATTGAAAAGACGATTGATATATTTTGAAAAGAAGAGACCGACACACGTAATTTTTTATTACTATTTTTGGTTATTAAAAAAACATGTTTATGTTCCTGTTATCATGATGTAAGATTGGATTTATTTAAAAAGACGATTGATATACCATGTTTTGAAAAGACGAAACCGATATTTATATCATGTATGTTCTTTATGTCAAACGTTTACCATTTTTTTGTAATAAAGGGATATGTTTATGTTCTTTTTATCACAATCTTATATATTTGGATTTATTGAAAAGATGATTGACATATTTTGAAAAGAAGAGACTGACATACGTAACTTTTTATTACTATTTTTGGTTATTAAAAAGACATTTTTATGTTCATGTTATCACGATGTTGTAAGATTGGATTTATTTAAAAAGACGATTGACATACATGTTTTGAAAAGACGAGACCGATATTTATGTCATGTATGTTCTTTAAGTCAAACGTTTACCATTTTTTTGTAATAAAGATATATGTTTAGATTCTTGTAATCACAATCTTATATATTTGGATTTATTGAAAAGACGATTGATGTATTTTGAAAAGAAGAGACCGACACACGTAATTTTTTATTACTATTTTTGGTTATTAAAAAAACATGTTTATGTTCCTGTTATCACGATGTTGTAAGATTGGATTTATTTAAAAAGACGATTGATATACATGTTTTGAGAAGACGAGACCGATATTTATGTCGTGTATGTTCTTTATGTCAAACGTTTACTATTTTTTTGTAATGAAGAGATATATTTAGGTTCTTGTAATCACAATCTTATATATTTGGATTTATTGAAAAGACGATTGACATATTTTGAAAAGAAGAGACCGTCACACGTTATTTTTTATTACTATTTTTGTTTATTAAAGAAACATGTTTATGTTCCTATTATCACGATGTTGTAAGATTTGATGTGTTTAAAAAGACGATTGATATACATGTTTTGAAAAGACGAGATCCATATTTATGTCGTGTATGTTCTTTATGTCAAACGTTTACTGTTTTTTTTTTGTAATAAAGAGATTTGTTTAGGTTCTTGTAATTACAATCATGTAAATTTGGATTTATTGAAAACACGATTGATATATCTTGAAAAGACGAGACCGACACACGTGATTTTTTGTTATTATTTTTGTTTATTAAAGAAACATTTTTATGTTCCTATTATCACGATGCTTAAGATTGGATTTATTTAAAAAGACGTTTTGAAAAGACGAGACCGATATTTATGTCGTGTGTGTTTACTGTTTGTATGATTCAAGCAAAGGTTTGCTATTTGTGCTTATAAAAGAAAACTGTTTTTTCATTGTTTTTAGGGCGCTAATGTAGGGATTTATTAAAAAAGACAACTACAATATTTTGAAAAGACAAAATTAATGTGTCTTAAAGATAACACATATATTTTGAAATAACTATACTGATATGCGATATTTTGAAAAACGAGATCCTTAAAAGCTATTGATATGCTTTCTTCTTTATCATCTCAAATTTGTCTTTTTTGAAATAAAGAAAAAATTGCAGGTTCCTGTTATTACGATGTTGTAAGATTGGCTTTATCTGAAATGACGATTTTCAAAAGATAAAACGAGCAAGACAAATATTTTAAGCTTTTGTTTTCACAATGTTGTAAGTATGGATTTATTTAAAAAGATGTTTAATATATTTTGGAAAGGCAACACTGATATGCGTTTTAAAGTCGACTGATATTCATTATTTTTTATCAATTAAGTCTTATTTGTATTTAGGGCAAATGTTTACCATTTTTGTCTTCTAAAGAATGTTTTTTATAGTACGACATATTTTGGCAAGACGATGCTGATATGTGTCTTATGGTAAACACGCGTGTTTTTGATCATTTAAATTTTGATTTTTAGTGTCTTTGTCATTTTTGTTAAGTTAACAAAAAATTAAAAGAAGAGACTGACGTGTGTGTTTTTTAATGACAAATACTTACTATTTTGGCTTATTGAGGAAAAATGTTTATGTTTCACTTTTTATAATGTTGTTTTTGTTAAAAAGACAATTGATAAATATACATAATTTGGAAAGGCAAATATGAAAAACAAATTTATGCTCTTGGTTTCACAATGTTGTAAGTTTGGGTTTATTTAAAAATACGTCTGACTTATTTTGAAAAGACGAAGCTGATACATGCCTTAAAGACGATGGACATTCGTTTTTTTGTTAAATAAAAATAAAAGGTTTATGGTCTTGCCTTTACAATCTTGTAAGATTGTGTAATTCCATTACTTCCGAAGATATATTTAAGAAGCTAATCGGCACAACCTTCCGTTTAAACGTATTAATAAAGCAACTGTTTTTTTATGCTTTTTTTCATGGTGTTCATGCGAATCTTAAAGGCAACAAATATATATTGAAAAGGCGACTGCTGCATTTTGAAAGAAACAACAGACGACAATAGATATATTTGGAAAGGACGATAAAGGCGATTGCTACATTTTGTAAAGACGACACTCATATGTGTCTTAAAGACAACAGATATATATTAAAAAGACGAAATGTGTCTTAAAGACAACAGATATATTTTAAAATACGATAAAGACGATGGCTACATTTGTAAAGACGACATTCATATGTGTCTTAAAGACAACAGATATTTTAAAAAGACGATAAAGACGATTCCTACATTTTGAGAAAAAGACGACACTCATATAATGTCTTTAAGGCAACAGATATAAGTATTCTGAAAAGGTGATACAGATATGTGTAATTTTGAAAAATAAGATCTTTCCGCTCTTTTTATTATCTAAGCCTGTTTTCTTTTAACAAATATTTAGTCCTTTGTTTCAGGAAGGAAAATGTTTAGGCTCGTGTTTTTACGATATTGTAAGATTAGATTTCTTTAGAAAAACATATATCAGAACTTACAAGCTTATATGAATCAGGTGATGATGATATCCAAAAAACGTCGGGTTGCCTTTCAGTTTCGATCAGTAATATTTGCTGTTCAAAGCCCATGTTAAGCTATAGGACTCACTTCAATTAATTCATGTGGGAAAATAAGAAGCCATTATGCAACTCGCGAAACAACAACAACAATAGCAACATCAACAATTCTGGCCAGATTTAGTTAAGATTAGCAATAGGTTTGACCTCCTTCACCATTTATCACTGATCTCGATGCCTAGAAAGAACACTCTCCTTGACACGCTGTGACACTCGAAACCAAGTACCAAACTGATGTTGACTTCTTGACAATCTTCCAACTTCGTGATTTATTTTTTTTTATTGATCTACAATAATATCATGTGAGCACCTCCATATTTCCTTCCATAGCTTTATCAGATAACTTGGTCTACGTCCACAGACACTGACAATATGGATAGTTAGGTTCAGTAGTTGTGCATTTTAATATGTTTGACATCAACGGTTCATCGATATGCTATTTATTAATTTGTTCTGCATCGAATCTACCATGCCAATACGTACCTACCTATAATCAAAAGCAATGCTAATCGTATTGGGTATCATTTGTACAGAAACGTAATTGAAAAAGCATGGTACCCTATATAATTACTTCGTTGAAGCAACCATGGTTAAGCAGACTTTGTAACTATCATGTTTAAAAATTAACATAATGAATTTAATGAATGGGAACGCCATATTATACGGTGTAGCGGTACGACTGTAGACTACAAATTAAGGATTCTAAAGCAGGTTTTAGTTACCTATTATAGGTCAGTATAATACCATATAATATAATTATTCCTCATTATACTTTGATTGTCTTATAGCCGGAAACAAATAGAAATCGTTAATATCTTTGCTTATAATAAATTGGAAACACGTGCTTAACTTAAATTTTGCTACTTTCTACTTAATCTTGATAAGAAGGAATGATGTGTTTTTCCCGTAGCTTTATAAAGCTGTATAGAGATTTACAGGTCTTAACAGCTTTATGCAGGTTCGTATACAGCATTAGAGAGGTTTGTATACAGCTTTAGCAATGTGTTATACAGCTTTATGCAGGTCCGTGTACCGCATTCGAGAGATATTTATACAGCTTTATACAGATTTGTATACAGGTTTATACAGCTTTAGGGGCTTATTAAAGCTACATACCTAGCACGAGAAAAACCACCTACAAATTTAATATGTTTAAAAAAGACGTCTCTGTCACATAATTATGCCCAACATTCACAGCAAAGAAAATATTGATAAAAATTAACTAAAAGTTTACTTTCAGCCAGTGTTGCCAGATTTGAAATAATAATTTCTCTAGTACCATCTAACAGTCTCAAAATTGTCAGAATTTCCTTAGGAGAATTATAATATTGCTTCTGGATCATAAGAAGCACATTGAATGGATATGAATTTCGTTTTATTATAAATCACCCTAAGTCTTAAAATTGGAATTCTTCCTTTAGATTGCAACGCAAACCTAATCACCATAACTCATATCTTAGTGTAGTATTTGATGCACTTATGACAGTTTCGATACCCGTAAAGCAATTCTTACGAAAGTTAAATAATTTTTTTTTTATTAGTGGATCACCTATTGCACGTAAAGCTTTGAAATGTTTGAAAAATCGAACCAAGGATATGAAAAACACACCATGAGGAAGCTTCTGGATTTAAAAAGATCATTTTCAATTTGGACCAAGAACGATTGCGTAAACATGGGCAGCAGGGCAGAAGCATGAGTCTTATGGCAGGCAGCGTTGTCAGATATCGAATATCTTTAAGCTACGCTTTTGATTTGAATACGATCATTGCTCATATAGGACAAAGCTAAAATTTGAAAAACTAACGATTGGTTGTTCGTATATAATATGGATCTGATTCGAAAGGAATATAAAAATAATTTTGCCAACTGAATCGATGTAAAGCAAAATGAAGACTAATATTGCCAATCAACGATTGGTTAGGATACGAAGCGCACGAAAGTGGTTCAGAATGAGTTCCCAATTTTCTCCGCCTTATATAAACTTTATAAACCCGACCTTATTCGAACAAACTATCCCGGCAAATGGAGACCGAAATCCTCGGGACCACAAACCTATACGAGCTTCGTTTCCGGGCATTAATTTCGGGGAATCTCGGGCAATACGTCTAAATCGCCAATTACCCTCCGAAAACGATCTTCTTTTGTTAAGAGGCCCATTTTGTTGCGTCAAATAACTAAAATCCACTTTCGCAGTTCAGTTGTTTCATTACCCGAACATTTATGATGCAGAGGGGAATGTGGGTGGGGTTGTTGTTTAGTCTTGTGGATAAACGATCCAGTTTTATCTTTTGTCACAGACCCCCCTTTTTTGGGAGGATCTGCTATGCAAGATTTGTTTCAAGTTATCTATCTATTTTACCTCCAATGGCATTTCGATTTCCTTTTCGTTAGAAAGTGAAAGAAGATATTTTATTCGTCATTAAAGTAATGATGATGAAAAAACACTTATAAGCTGGCATGATAGAAAATATAATACGATTTTTCCAGTACGATAGAGCGCGTACTTAATTTTATTTACCATTCGAAGATCTTTTTTAATCAATCAATTTTATTATCCAATGGCCGCCGCGTTCGCCGGACTTTGCTCCAATGGTCCAAATTTGCCATTCCTAAATGAGTTGACGTAAAGGCCGCAGGTTTTCTTCTGTTTAGGACTTTTATCGCGAACTGGAAATCAACAGAGGGCTATAAACTTATTAAGGAATCCATTGTTACACCTATTTTTTCATTAATAGAGCTTCTATGCTATATTTATTTTCTGATACCTATCTTCTGTCAATTGAAATGAGTTTTCCTAAAATTCATAGTTTAAGATTAGTTTTTGCTCGTCTCATCTTATTTTTTTCAATGATTTTGTTGTTGGTTTGCCTGTTATTAATAATAAAATTATTCTTGGATTAGATATCTCAATTGTCTGCCCTATGTATGTATTTATTTATGATGAACTAGCGAATTCTGTAGAAGTTAGCGGGAGATCTAAGTAGTTTTGTAATACTAATAAGCTGCTATGTTATGCTTTTTACAATCGGCAAAATATAAAAGCTTAGCGTTCACCTAGATACTAATAATTAATCATCGTAATCAAATAGCAATTAATCTTTTTTCAAATATAAGTACTTATTTCTACACTCTGAGGACTCTTAATTAACGCCTTTATGAAAGAATGCAAGATCAGAACCACTAATCGCTTTCGTTTGTGCAATAACTAAATTTAGGCTAATCTTGTCGAAGGCCTTAGAGAAGTTCGCATAGACAACGCCATCCTCTTACCCCCTTCCCAGGCCTCCTACAAGCGAGTTTCGTAGTTTGATGCATATCGTACGTTTTAAAAAAGTAGCGAAACCCTAAACAAATTCAATTTATTTGGTGGTACCTAAATTATTGCCCTACCCACGGTTCATTGGAATCCTTCCAATAATATCGCTACATAGGGATACTTAGTTATTGGAACACTCGTCACATCAAAATGGACTAAAACGCGATTAGAAAGAGGGACTGTTTGGTTCGCAAACTAATTAGACAAGACCCATATCTCACCGACAATCTCGTCTCGCACATCATCACTAGCCCTAAGTCATATAAATAAAACACACGTCTCGTAGAGATATTTATAAGACTAATTGGAACAAAAACCGACCATTCAACGTTCGAGCTACCAAAATGCTCGAAATACCATTGAAGCACGCATGTCGCACCTTACCTACACGATACCACTACGCCACGTTATAAAATAAGTTGTTGGTCACTCAATTAGGCAAGAAACACTCAATATTTTCTTCCTTCGGCGTCTTTGACCATCTAGGCTCTCCAATTAGTGTGAACCGTCGCTTGGGGCCACGGCGGCTCTTTTGAAGTTCAAAAATTACCTGTTACCACTTTGACCAGGATCGGATTCAGCGATGGGTCAACGCAATTCTTGGTTGTTCAGAAAATTTATTTATCTATTAATCAGCGACTAATTTTTGACATAGATTGAGATGGATAATAATCCAAACGTTGGCACTACATGCAAAGAACAAAAATGGAAGTCGGAGGCACTCACTAATAATTTTATTTTACCAATGTTCGTCTTTGGGTTTCAGGCACTTGGAATCATTCGAAGACTACAACTGGAGCTGTTAGATTTCGTCATTTCAACGTTTTTATTATGGCTGGTGAAGAGTATTTTACAACATCAGAATTGAAGAAAGAAAAGGTTCCATATAATGAAAGATAAAGCTTGTCAAACAATTGGTGATCTGTTGATTTTTGTAGGTAATAAAGAAGAGGTTCCAGATAATTTAAGATGTGAGAGAAAGGATAATCTAGAAGACTATATAATATTTAAAAGAGAGATATAACTTGTCATCAAAGTATTGGTTTGTTGATTTTATTAAATAATGAAGAAGATGGTCCAGATAATGTAAGATTACAAAGGGAAAATATAAAAGATTTCCAGATGATGCCATATTTGAAAGAGAGATAAAGTTTACCAACAAATTATAAATTGGATTAGAAAATGCTGCGATTCAGGGATGTAATGAAAATATTCCAGATAATCTAAAATTTACAATACTGATTTGGTGATAAGGAATTGTTGGATGGGAAATAATGATATCATTTGGGACGATAGCGTGGAAGAGGTTGCAGGTAACTTGGGATTGGATGAACAGATCTTAGTCTCACATGAATAAGCAAACCAGAACCTCATTAAGTGAAATGGACAGGGAAAAGCTCTGTTGCATATAGAATATACATTTTTAGATAGATTCGGTATGAATAGTCGTAACAACAGATGAAGAAAAGTTCCTTTTAATATTTTCCTTGCCATTAGTGTAAAACGGGATAAATTCCGAACTTGTAGAATTATTAAGGATCATCATGCTACTAAAACACCGCAACATGATTTAGATGGACATGATCACGCCCAATATTTCAGATCGTGTTCTGACATTGTCAAGAAGAGAGGTGGAAGACTCCTAACACTTGTCAGAAAATTTTATCTTCATATTGCAAGAGAGTAAGGGGATTGCTATCAGCCTTTGCACCTGGTGCAAAGATCAAACGAATGTATCAAAATAGCGACATTGAAATTGGATATTTATGGTTATGAAGGTAATTTATAAGATGATGATTCCGAGCTTAGTTTACATGTTAGTCTTTGAAAAATTGTTAAATACATGCATAGAATCGACACTAAACATTCTGCCACAGTCAAGACAAAATATAAGTTTCATTATTCACTGTGTCTGAAAAGTAGCATGGATTTTTGAAAATCCGTTGAAGATAGGGTAATAAGTCGACGCTGTCTACATAGACTTCTTCAATGCCTTCGACACTATTAGGCTAAATATAAATATATTAGGCAATTATTGGGTTTGGATTAGGAATCTAGTACACGTCAAAACCTTGATATTTATATCTGATATTTCAAGAAAGATGATTCGAGATTTTCTTATTACAGGCCTGAACGGTACTTTGCTCGAATTCCTTGTAGTCTCGTCGCTGCCGTGCTACTACGACTGTTTCACGTATTCGTTCGCGTCCGTCATTGCGTTCACAGTCTAGCTCACCTTCGGAGACCTCTTTTAATCAGCTTTAGTCGTGTGCATCAGCCGTTTAGGTTAATCTCGTTCCGAAGTCGACGATACACTGGTCGAATTGGCAGTGCCTTTTCGGATTGGGACAAAAACCTGGTAAAACGCCGCGCTTTGAAATAGGTTCCGTGGTTAAACGGACCTTTTTTGATCGCAGTGTAATCTTAAGATAATTGGTGTAGAGAATGCACAAAGGATTAATTCGGCAATGAGTTTTAAATTTAAATAGTAGGTAGCTTCGCGGTCGGCAACGTTTTTGTTAAAGGCCGAAATAAAAACGAGATTAAGATGCAGATATCTAATTTTTTGAAAATGGTGGGGATAGAATCTAGATTTCATAATGCTAAGACGTAAAATTGCAATTCATGTCCTCGAAGACGTAAAATCTTGCGCCCTATACCAAGACCTCTTGTGTTGCATCTGAAATCAAAATTCTAAATATCCTTAACACATGTTGCAACCTAAGCTATGAATATCGAAAATTCCACCTGCTTAGGCAACTTTGCGTGCTGTTTCAGAAGTTGCTTCAACATAAGCAGTTTTTTCTTACGCTCCATGCTTCATAATATATCAGCTGAAGCCGATTGATTTCTTGATGCGTTGATGTCTTCAAGCCAACTCCTCTACGATCTTTGTCAGCTTTAAAGTGATCTTCTATTGAGGATCTGTCTGGATGCATCACCCGCCTATGGCCACTTAATATATTGAAAATATTAGTGGCTATTTGAATCTTGATATCACCAAGCTACCTCTTCAGCCATCCTAATATATTCTAGATCACCAGTATATCGGTTTAATAGCCCATCTGTGAAGATCTTGTCTGGCTCTTTGATCCACCCACTGCCGCTTGATATATTAAAGACCTAATGTTTACAAAGTCAGTGTTCTTTCTCGGACTTCCTTCTTCCTGCCATTGATATTTGATGTCACAATACCATCTCTTTAGATTTGCAATATATTTCTTTTAGGATCCTGTCTGGTAACATCATGCACCCTCTGTCGCCTGATATATAAAATACCTAAAATTAACGAACCTCCTCGGTGATCAGGTTTCATTCTTTTCTTTCCCCCCAGAATATAGTCCAGTCGATTCATTAAGGCCATCTCCTCACACTTGTGAATTCTAGGAGATCAACATTGCTTTTTCATACATAGAAATCTGGACCAGCCATCTTTTTATACATGACTCATCCATTGTGATTTAAGCTGAGCGGTTCCGTGCATTAGCTCATCAGTTACCTTGATTCGTGGTCGGATTTTTGGGTCAAGAACATGCATCTTTCTCTGTTCTTGTTTCTCTGCTCCATGTATTCTCCATGCTTTCCCGTTCTAGACTAGTTGAAGTCAATGATTAGTGATGTTTTTCTTGATGCCGTCAGGCTGTCTTCTTCTGCTTTAAGTCTACCTGTTCCACTCATTTCCATTTAAGCTGTTCAGCTCCATGCATGCGTCAAATTTCTTCATATTTTCCGACTATCATAAGAGAGTGTTGGACGCCATGTTTTAAATATAACCCACGAAACAAATAGAATTGTAATTAAGCTGATGGTAAACAACGATCGCCCGCAACAAGTCACGAGATTTTAATTAAAAAGCAATGCTCCTCGCATTCCAAACAACATGAGCTAATTCCCCCTCAAGAATATGTTGATTTGCCGCCGTGCACTTATTAGACCTAATTTTATGTATGGTTGGTTCAATATAAATTCCTGCTTATTGCATGAGTGTGAAACATTCGCCGATCCTAATGGCACCTACACATGCCAAGAATTAAAATTTATCAATTATCTTGAGAATTGCCTTTTTTTTTAGTAATGATCTAAGAACCGATCTACGTCAAGGCGGTACGTAATCGGTACGACATCGACAGCGCCCTTTATATTAATAATTAAAGGATTAAAATCATGCGTGAGCGTATTAAAATTATCATAATTATTTGGCATTGCTGCAATTAGTTTTGT
>JAEQML010056073.1:0-34702 GCA_016904865.1 Pissodes strobi
AAAAAAAATGAGCACGCTTATGTTCACTAATAACTTTTTAGGGGAAAAAATTATGTTTATAAACAGTGAACATTGCATTGAAATAAGCTCTCAAAAATAGCAAGAAGGTGTATTTTTTCAATTTGGAAATAGGTACCTTAACTTATTTCTATCAGTTTATTTATTTATGGCTTACACCTTTCTAAAAAATATATTATTTTTGATTCACCCTGATCCTATAGACTATCTGAGAAACCAAATGTATTTATTTAATTAATTGTACTGTAAACATGGGAATATTTATTTTAGATTCTCTTTCTTTTGTTACGATGATTTGAAGTATTTTAAATATTTTATTGCTAATTTCTTGTAATGTAGGCTGTAGGGTGTTACTAAAAAAAAAATAATATATTTTATTCTGTTGCAATTCTAAATACCTAACTTTTTCTGTTAAATTTTATTGTATTTTTTGGTTCACCCTTTATACAACGAAGATCTCAACAATTTTGATAAATCAATCTTTATAGGTACCATTTCGGCAAAACTTTCCTTTCGCTACAATTGAAAAATTAATATAATCCAATTTGTTGGAAGCTTTTTTAACTCCACTGTATATTTATGATGAATTTAATGTACAGTGACGGAAATAAAATTTCGTACACTTATTTTTTCCCAATGTGATGTTGGCTTTTGTATATCTAGATCACCTGGAAATACACTTCACTTTTTGACAATTTGTTATCGGTGTCATCAGATTTGAAAATTATATAATTTCATTTCAACAAAGTTTGTGAACATTAATCAACTCGAGAAGGCGCAGGCGGGATTAATTGCTTTATTCGAAGAAGGTGTTTCTTTATGAAGAATAGCTGAACAAGTTGGGAAACCTAGAAGCACTATAATACAAAACCTCAGAACTAAATGAGAAAATACAGGATCATTGGATAGAAGGGCTGGAAATGGCAGAAAAAAAATTAAATGAAAAACAATCCATTTCAGACAGCAGTAGAAGCACATAACCAAACTAATTTTCCTGGGACAGTCAGAACGGCAAGAAATCGTATAAAGAAAAATTCGGAACTGAGGAACAGAATAGCTGCTAAGACGCCATTTTTGACCGATATGAATAGAGAGCAAAGAATGGAGTTTGCGATGGAGCATTTACCGCAAGGTATGGATTGTTGGACTAAGGTAGTATTTATCGATGAGAAGATTTGTCAGGCTTATTATAGCGAGCAGAAGAAACATATACCCATAATAAAACAAGTGGAAGATTTTCTGTTAATGTATGGGGGTATATGACCTCCAGAGGGCTAGGAATATGTCACCCTATTCGAGGAACTCAAGCTTATAGACACATCCTTTAAAATGTTATGTTGCCATCGGCAAACGATAGGTTTCAACAATAAAATTTTATATACCAGCGTGATAACTGCCCCGTCCATACAGCTAGGAGAGTTTCGGACTGGATATGGGAAAATAATATTTCATTGTTACCTTGGCCCTCAAGAAGCTCTGATATCAATCCAATTGAAAACGTTTGGGGATATATCGTGAAAGAAATTAAAAAAAAACCATGATTTCCATCCAGAAAACAATAATGATATTTGGAACAAAATTGAAGAAACCTGGAATAATTACAATGTTCATCATGCCCAAATGCTGGTGGCATCAATGCCCAGACGGTTAAACCTATTGGGTGCCAAAAAATGGATCCGTTTTAAAATATTAAACCAATGTTTTTTTACTACTTGAATAATCTGTTTTGTAGTTAAGTTTGAAGTTGTATCGTATTGTATATTATTATCCTGATTTTTCTTCTGAAAATTTTCTTCCACCATTTCCTGCCCTTCTATCCAATGACCCTGTATTTTCCCATTTTGTTTTGCGGTCTTGTATAGTGCTTTTTTGCCAACTCCCTCAACTACCATTTGTATAGGAATACTTTCTTCGAATATTTATATTATAGCCTTTTTTCTGTTATTAGTGAAGTAAGAAACGCAAGGTATAAAGGTGAGATAAAGGTAAAAAGCCCAGTTTACCAAAATATTCAAAAATGACATAAAATGTTAACCTCAGTGTACGAAATTTTATTTCCGTCACTGTACCAATGGTAGGGGCGGTTTCTCAATAAGCACGCCCATGCGCGCACACTGCCATCGAAAATAAATAGAAAAATAAAATTTCCTTCCCTACATACAATTTACATAAACTAACTATAACTTTCGACGATCGAAAGGCTGAGCGTCCGACAGCGATGGCCTCCCTCCGTAATCACATCTAGTCTAAATCTGCCATGCGCTGGTGTTCGGCGCTCTAGTTAAATGTATTTTCGTCATGCAAATAGGTCGAGAATGTTCGTAAAATCACGAGAAGTCAAGGCCTACCCGTGCGCTATTCAGATCCACACGTTCTAGCTTAATTTAATAATAATTTGCAATACTTGCTTATGGTTTACTCGAGTCCAGCGTTTTATAGGGAGCCGAGGTGAGTTTTCTAGATAATTTTTTTACTCGAGTTATGATTGAAATTTTGCCATTAGAGAAATAATATAGCGACGATGCTGGCGCGTTTCTTTTAATTAAACTTAGTTAAGCATTAGTTTTATCAAGAATTTTGTGGATAAGTGAATGTGTTTTATGATAAACTAAGTAGATAATCCCGAATATTTTGAACCATTTTATTTTTGTTTAGTGTTTAATAGAAATTTACGGCAAATGATTTTGTTGAAATGAATTCAGTGGCACCTATAAATTTAAAAAACACAAAAATTCTCCAAAGTATAACCATAGTCTGGTGAGTTTTTAGTTATTAGGCAATGTAAATATTGCGTCTTGTTTAAGTAAGGCTTATGCAGAGCAAAAACAAATACTCATAATGAAATGGTTAAGCAAAATCGGTTGGTTGTTTCAAAAATTATACAGATTAAAATTATCTGGGACACGTAACATTCTTCTTCGTGGATATAATGAAAAGAGCGATTCGGTTAACAAAGGGGTGTTTTTAGAACTAGTAAATTATAGTAGAAATATTGATTCGGTTTTAGATAAACATCTAGGTGATTCGCGCCTTTGTTGCAATGTATGTTTGAAGTATGCAGAGAACACAATTTGCAAGAAATTGAAAAAAGCTCTTTTCTTGCATTACTGTCTGATGACACCACCGATATTTCAGCACAGTGTCAAATGGTGTCTTTCTTTTTCTTAGCGTTTTTATAAACATAAAATAAAAGTTTGTATGTGATGTGTGATGAAAAAGTTATTGAAAAAATTATTTTGGTCAATGGAATTTCACTTTAAAAACTAGGAAACAGCAAGGTCGAGGTGCTAACCACCGACAAAAATATGTACAATAATCCTTTTTTTACCATCAAACTGATATATTTTTTAATGTTTACGAACTCATGAATTTTTTTCGAACTTGAACTTTTATTGATTTGTAGTTGCAATAAACTGTTTTAATGGTTTACTCCTCTGGAATCGGTAAGTACCTACTTATGTATTTCTTTAAGTGTCCAACAACTGCCATTAAAGAGGGCGCGAATCCTTGTTTTTCTAACGATTTTACAGACTTTTGGTTAAAAATTGGGCGTGGCACCTGCGGCGGCCTTTTTTATGAAAGCGCCAAATTTCCTTCTCCCCTGCGCCCTTCCACTTTATAAACTTACGAGCGGCCTCTGACCAATGGTAATATTTAAGATAAACTGCATGAAGAATCAACATCTAATGGTCCCAAAAGATAGTGTGACTGAACAAAATCGTTTCCTAGAATCACGAGAATTTTTTCTGGAAGTGAAGATATTAACACCCAAAATGGTTTACCTGGACTCTCAACTATGAAAACTGGTATGTACCTGCAGTTCTCTTCTATTCTATGCAATTACTCTATTCAGGGAGAAAATGTTTTAAACAGTCATGAGAGCTCTAGAAACTGATTAAATTATAATTATTTTTTACTTTTTTTTGACAGAAAGTTTATTTCTTTAATAATGACACGATGATGATGACCAAGAAAAATTGTACTGTTAAAATTATTTTTAGGTGTGGAACGTACAAAATATTCACTACTCAGTAAAGTTATTGTAACCAGGGCAGCTCATCTAACACCTAAAGCAAAAACATTCTACAATACATTGAAAAAATGGAGGATTACCATAGCTCATAACCAAAGAAAAATAGCCACTTATCAAGAGCGTGAAGCCAATATAGAGAAATTGATGAAGAGTGAAAATTTTTCAAATTTAATGAAATTTGTCAATCAACCCACCTATAACTTTATTATGTGTCAGTTGAGGAATAAAATTTTGAAACTAAACGTAAGGCGATTTACAATTGATGAACAAATTCTAGCACTTTCTTTGTGCAAAGGCAGTGAAAAGGGCTACAAATGGTTCAATAAAATATGCAGCTTGCCATCAGCTAGAACCCTGAATACAACAACCTCAAACTTCCACCAGAAGCAGATGATACAGCAGAATTGTTCCTATTTCTTGACAGCCGGTTTGATAGTCTGAACGTCAGCAAATACACATGAGTTTCTGCAGCAAAACCTTTGAAATGTCCAGTAAGAAAGATCTTATCTCATTTAAACCTTTGAATTGAAACAAGGAAGGTAGTTGAAGCAATGACATTCTTTTCATGTGAGAAAAATTGTTATGTTTCAAATCCTTCCTTGAAAAACTTATGGTTTACACTATGGGGGGTTTTCCCAGCTTTTAACTGAGAAAAAATTTAAATTTGTTTTAACTAGAGCCATAAATCAGGAATCTTTGGAAAACTTTTTTAGTTATATTCGAGTCATGGCCACAGAAATGAGAATCCAGATCCAATTCACTTTATTGGCTCCTTTAAGTCTCTAGCTATTAACAGCTATTTGGCATCACATTCACCTGGTTTAAATTGTCAAAAAGGCTATTATTCTGACGGTTTGGATGATATGAGATTTTTTTTAACAAATGAAACTGAATCTGGAGTTTTTCCTTTGGCAGATGCACAACATATCATTTTAATTCCCAAGGAAATTGCCATATTAAAGAAGGCAAAAATAGCTCGATGAACTATATACACATCAATCATTAAAATAATGTTCAACATGAAGCTGTCAAAATGTGCAAAATTGTCAGAATATTTTAACAAATAGGAATTAACAAGAAATTCATCAAGATGATGAATTTATCGACGTTCGGCAATATGAAAGGGGTCATCTTATCCGCCCTAGCGACTTTGTAAATTTTTTGATTAATCATTCCCTAAATTATTCATTTTATTCAATTCCTAAAATTTGTACATCACCACACATTGCCAAACTTTTAAGAAACGTTCTAATGAAGGAGCTGCCTTTCAATCTGCTAGTCTGTCGAGAACATAAGAGCTTAGGAATAAAATTGTGTGCCCTTATAATTACATGTTCTCTGTTTTGGTGATCTACGAGTTTTAAATGGCAATGATTCAAAATATATTAAATTCATAAGTTTAAACACAAATAAATTTTTGGTAGATCCAATAAAGTATCAGGCTTACAAAAACTGGCAAAAAAAGAAGATCAAGGTTTTGAAAAAAGGGTTTTTTTTTTAATTTAATTTCCAAACAATAAATGTATCATGCTTTTTAGAGCTTTTACCATTCACGAAATAATTATCGGCTAAACAATAGGTGTGACACTATATACTTTCCATTTTAATTTCCTTGTAAAAGAAAGTATTGTAGTCATGTCAAAATAACGAGAAAAATAAATTCTAAAAATTTTTTTCTTGTATTTTAGAATTTATCACGAAAACATATTGTCCCATTTCTTGTTGTCTTGTTGATCTTTCACTCTGGCTGTCTGTTAGGTGCTCCATGTTATGTTCAGAAATTTGGTACACTTTTTCAAGGTCATAAGAAGACGCGGCAGTAATATGTCGAGAAAAAAACTCAGGTTGACGGGGGTGTGGGGAAATTTTGGGACGACGTTGAATTCTGAAAAATGTCAATAGTCTAAAAGATACGTTCCCTTACTCTGTATTTAGATCTGAAATGAGAACATTTCATGGGATCTCATGGGAAATTTCGATATTTGCAGTATACTTCTTGGAGCACACTGTATTCTATATAATTCGAGGGATTGAATGATAGTAAACATTTTGTTACTATGAGATATTTGTATAAACCTTACTTGTAAGTTTAAGATTAGGATTAGTATAGGTAGATTTTATAGACATATTCTGTAGGTGCTGTTATTAAATATTTATTTCTTAGCTCACTTTTAGACAACACAATATGATAAATGGAACATAGACCGGGGCTAATCGCAAAAGATGCCAGCTAAAAAATTAAATTAATCAATTATTGCCTATCATCTAATCATGCTTTTTCAAGTCGTCTCTATAAAAGTTATGCCAACCACTTTTTTATATGTCCAGATACTAAAAATGAGAATTGAATAATAAAAACTCAATGAATTTCTTCCACTTCATCAAATATATGTATGATATTAGATAACCATGTTTTGACCATGACGTGACTTGTGAAAGTCGAAACCGGTCACAGGTGGTGCTTTGCCCGGACATAATTGAAAATTATGTTATTGTATCATTATTATGATCTTCCGAAAAAGAATGTTCATTCGAAAATCATATAGGTAATATACACCAAGAAACACCATACTTTTATTAAAGGGTACTATCGAGTACAAAATAGATTTTGTATATGGTTACTGCCTGCGAAGGAAGATCCTATACATAACAAAATCGATTTACGAAACATCTTTCAGATTTTTAACTTCTAGCAGCACACTGCAGAGAGAGTGCGAGTTAACATCTTACCGTTTGTCTATAACAACTTTGATTCATATGGAGCTTGCGTTCTATTAGGTCGACTTTTTGGTTATAAGTCAAATTTATAAAACCTAATTCTCCACTGCATGAATTTTACCTATTTTAAATGATTTAACGATATCAGATAAGATTGCATAATTATTTATCACAACAGTCCATTTTAGCGTAGGTGTGGATATGGATAACAAGTGAGCTTTGGAAATACAAGGAAAATACCTAATTCTCAATGACGTCCCAGATGTTAAAACTGCTTTCCATCATTTTGAACACATAGTTCCAACCTTTCCCTAGATGACAAGACAGCTGTTTCCACTTCCTCTCTAGATATGCTAATAGTGTCCGTCATTCGCTGAATCATAGTTTCCCTTGTCGTACACGCTCAACTGGACCGTTGTGATAAATAATTATGCAATCTTACCTGATTCGTTAAATTATTTAAGTTCTCATATTTTTAGAAATTTAATTTAAACCTTAAAAAATCGACCTACTAGAAAATGGTGTTGTGTTTAATACGTTACGTTTCTAGGTTTTATTTATATTTTTTCTAATATGTTCGGCTGTACTATTATTAGTTTCTGAGATATAGGTGGTTACCTCTCTTAGTGGAACACCCGGCACATGTTAGAAAACTAGGAACGAACACAAAGTTAAAGTATGTTTTAGAAATTGTTCATGTGAAATTCGATCAATTCTTTACGAACTACATTTCTTCAAATATCGGCATTGCTATTCTAATATATCATATAGAGATAAAGACATGTATCATATATTGTTGTCGTGTGTCAAAAAATATATAATGAAAATTAACATTTTCTGACCATTTACAAGGCCCACCAAGAGTTAGTTTATTGTGCTCTAGCTAATAAAAACGAATTAGATCCATCCATATGTTTTGAAAATTATTGTCATATCAACCATTTTTTAAGGCATTTTGTTTAAATAGTTTGATTCAATATATTGTAGATCAATTCTATTTCCTTAAATAAAAGCACATTAAGGAAAGGGTGAGCATAATATATCAATTTAGTCAATATAATATTTTAAGAACTTTTTAATTCAGTTTTATATATATATACAAACAATTTGTATTTACAATTTGGTATTTAAAGAGCAACAGTTATAGTAACTAGACATCAAGATTCGATTTTGAAAATTTAATAAAAATTGAAGTTATATGTTTGTTATGTGTAGCGTCCATAAATTCGGAGGCCATATTTTTTTTTCTTGCGGGAAAGAGACAAAACGTTGGGCATCATTGACTTTTATTTTGAATATCTCATTCCTTACGCTTAAACTTATCGATTTTTTTAATTTTCTTTGAATAGTCCGCTAGAAAAGCTTCTCAATACACCAAACTTCTATGCATTTTGCACTGGTGGTTTTTCAATTAATCGTATCTAAAAGTAAAAAGTTTTTAATATGAAGTATTTAGTATTCAGATTCAAGACATAATTGATATTGTTCTTCAATTCAAAACCGAGATTTAAAAGCAAATGCATTTTTGTTAAAATTGGTAACTAATATATATCTAATGTACTTATTTCAAATACATGGTCACATATGAAAATTCACTTCTTGTCAAAACCACAGCAAAAAATATACAATTAGCTCAGAAACAAGTAGAAGCTATTAAATATAATTCATTTGAAGAGGTTTTCTAGCGTATCCTTAAAAATTCTGTTCTCAACTTGTACACAATAAAAGAATTGAAATGCGTAATTTAAAATAGAAGTGGAGATTCGTAAAAAATATAAAATATAATGAATATCGAACTTATGAACACACTACATAATTGTGATAATTATGACAAACATTTAGCAACAAATTGCATTATGAAGATATTCGATCCCTGAATAATCATAAATCTGGATTCGGTGCAATTGTTAAAGTTACCGATAAGCCAGATTCTTTAATTAAGTTGACAATATCTCCATGGCTTAAATGCATTATGTCTATAAGATTGACTGCAACAATATAGTCTCCAACTCGAAGTCTTCCACATCGGTCTGCTGGACTGTCTTCTATTAAGCGACCTTTAAATATTAGCAATCAGAATTATTGTTAACAAGAATACTTTAATCAACATATCAAATAATTTACTCGTTTGCCATTTATCACCAGTTCTTATCAATTTATTGAAAATAAAAAAATATAAATTAAGAATATTAGTATAATATAATACTAGACAAAACACTAGATCACAATAATACGATGAAAAAGTAACAAATATAAAATGCATACGAAATTATCAATCCAAATTTACATGTTAACTACATCTTTTGATGCTACGGCTGAGCTGAACTGACATATTTACATGGCTAATTGATACATTATATCCCTTTAATCAATATAATTTAATTTGATCTTTATTTGGCATTTATTATATTGTGCGCCAACCAAACCTTATATATATTTTCCAATACATTTTTGGTAATATAGAGTAGGTATATAGCATTTGAATTTATCTGCGAGGCCATTGGAAAACACCTAGGGCGTAGCTCTGGGTAGGTACCAAGTGATGGTAAATGCCGAGTAATGTTATTGTTATATTCATTCTCGTTTGGAGTTACATTAACTGTCGCCGGGGTGTTTTTACACCAACCTGTTAAAGCACGTTCAAGCCAAGAGAATTACGTAAACACCTATTACCATCTGGTAATAAAACAAGCAGGGGATTATTACATGATCGTAATAGGTGTTTACGTAATTCTCTTGGCTTGAACGTACTTTAACAGGTTGTTGTAAAAAACACCCCGGCGACAGTTGATGTAATTCCGAACAGGACCGCACTGAATTGTACTTCAAGACTTTGTGAACTGACCGAAAATATTAATTATTCTTATATTTTTTGGTTCCCTGAAAGAGATAATAAATACTAGGAATGGTCCCTACCTGGGCAATACAATTATTAACTGTATAAATTCTTAACAATTCAGTTTTATGATGGGCGACACCTGACGTCATTCTCTTATATATGTGACTATGTTTTACCCAAGCGTTTGAAAATGAGTAGCATGCGAAGTAGTATATTCAAGACGGAGACGGCTCTAATACTAGCCTTATTTCTTTTCAAGGTGACGTTACTTAGGCTATCACAATGACCTTGAAATTGTTTGTTAACTTTGTATGACCTTGGCTCCACCAAAGAATATTATAGTACACAAGTAGTAGTAGTATTTTCTTTGGCTCCACTCACTGCTTTACCTTCGCTGCCCTTGACTTTCGATCAAGGTTAGCTTGAACTACAGTGCCTTTATAGGGACAGTGGCGACAATGCGTGGTCAGTGTTTTGATTGGTTCCGCCATTAATGCTCAAATTTCGTTTGTTTACATTTGTGTTTTAGACGTATTTTATATAGCAGCTTTGTGTAGAGCTAAAGTATTTTTTGCATTTTTTACTTAATTTCATCAATTCTTTTACAAACCTGAGAAACGAAATGACTAAGTGTATTGTAAATTGTTGTTTACAAGTTATAGTTTCAAGTAAATGTATAAAAGTCATCAATCATTGCCTAGTAATAGCGGTAAGCATGCCATAAAAGAGTAGGCACTTTTTGTGTTGTTTTCTCTTCTGGCAAACAAATCTATTATTATGATGATATTAAAATAATATTTTAACTAGTGTATTGATTTATTTTTATTAAGAAGAAACTTCTGTTATTTGTATATTAACAATATGTATCTTACATATAACTGTTATTTACATATACATACCTATATATTTTTTATTAGAAAAATGTAAATCGATGTAAGTAGGTACGCCTCAGATTAGTTATCCGATTGACTACGCAAGTTTTTTTTATGGTATTGGCACACACCAAAGGGAGATCCTATGGCGCTCGACGAGCGGTGTGTGGGCAAAGATGTTGATTGACACGGTTCTTAAATAGTTGCAGGTTGTAATAGGGGGAAACAGATGTCCTGGGAGTGCGTTCCACAGTGATGCAGTGCGCCAGAGGAGTTCTTGTAAAGCGATGTTCTAGGTGTTTCCAGTTGTACGACGAACAGGTGCGCTCTTGCCGTCTGTCGTGACTGTCTGATGTCTGACAGGTGTTGCCAGGGGCGGGATGAGGCGGGCCAAATCCTGGGAACATCTGCCGTGAAATTATCTTTAAAACAGGGACATCTCGGTCACATATCTGCGGTGTTCCAGACTATCCAGATTCCGGATCGCCAACAAGACGCACAGCTCTCTTCTGAATGGAAGCCAGCAGCTTTAGGGTATGGGTTGGTGCGGCACCCCAGATGTGTGGGCGATATTCTAAGCACGGTCTTATTTGCGATTTGTAGAGCAAGAGAAGCTGCTGCGGTGTATACAATTTTTTTTGTTGCGAAATAGCGCACCAAGCTTCTGGGAGGCTGATTTTGCGATGTTAGCAACGTGGTCATGCCAGGACATATTGCTGTTGCTGTAATCTGCTCCTCTCTGCGATGGTAAGTCTCAGTCGCCGGTAAAGGTTTTTCTGATATAAATTGGGAGACAAGGGTACTGTCATCTGCAAAACTGTAAACAGGATTATTTGTTTCGGTCAGGTCATTAATATAGATGAGGAACAGAGTTGGTGAAAGTATTGCGCCCTGAGGCACGCCCGCGTTGATGGTGAATGTGTCTGAGATGTGTCCATCATGTGCAGCGTGCAGAGATCGGTTCTTAAGGAAACTGGCAAGCCAGGTGCAGAGAGCCTGGCAGTCTCAAGAACGGCAGTTTTTTGAGCAGTCCGTCATGCCAAACTCGAGACTCTCCGTAGTTCTCAATTGCCCTATTCCATATATGAGTGACATAGGCTAATATATTTCCTCTCGATCTCTCTTTGCGAAAGCCATATTGATTATCCCTGTTTATTCTGTTGTTCTCGAGGTACTTGAGTAGTTGCTGATTGACTACACGTTCCATGACTTTGGAGATTACTGGAAGCAAGGCAATTGGGCGATAGTTTGAGGGCGTGGTTTGCTTGCCTTTTTTGGAACAGGTTGCCCTCGAACGACTTTCCAAGAAGATGGGTAAATCCCTTTTCCGTAAGACAGAGAAAAAAGCCTGGAAAAAAACGGGTGTTAGTTCGTTGACGCAGTTCTTTAACACGATGTCAGGTCCTGATGCCTTTGCGTATCTAGTTCTTTAAGGATTTTGCGAATATCACGGAGATGAAACTTGACTTCTGCCATGGTAGTGTTGATGTTCGATATGGTGGGAAGAGCTTTGCCTTGGGGGACGTCCAAGGTAGCGATGAAAACATTTTGGCGAGCATGTTTGCTTTTTTCCTTGACTGTAGTCGCCGTGATGCCACGTTCGTCTGTCAAAAGTGGGAGAGACGTTTTTTATACAGTTATTACTTACTGCCTTTGTATCGACAAGAAATTCCTGGATCTACTGGGGTATTGCAAAAGTTTATTCCTGATCCTTTGATTGTTTGTCCTTAGTTTTGTCGATCACGTTTGCATTCGTTTCTCGCTTCGAGAAAATAATTGCGATTTTCAGCGGTCTGATTTTGCTGCCAGTACTTCTAGGCTTGCTGTTTCCTACCTACAGCTCTTTCGCATCTTCTGTCGAAGCAGGTAACTGTTGAAGGTAACTTAATGGAATTTGGGATGTATGCTTCCATTCCTGAGGAAATTACTTGCGTAATCTCTTCGCAGCAGACTGACGGGTCGTTAGTGCCAAAGCAGACGTTGACCCAAGGAAAATCTGGGTAGAACTTTCTTAGATCGTTCCATTTTGAACAATTGTAATGCCAGATTTTGCGAGGCAATGGTGGATCTTTCTGTAGAATTGGCAATTCACAAACCGTTGTAATAAGTTTGCGGTCGGATGTACCTAATGGCGGACCAACTGTAATTGTGTACTGGTCAGGATTGGTGGTTAGAAAAAGATCCAGGACGGCGGCGAACTCGCCCCTCTCTGAGATTCGAGTTGGTTCGTCTACAATTTGAGTAAGCCCGCAGCTGATGGCAAATGCTTCAGCTTCTCTACCTAAGCAGTTGTTGAAATGTTTTTTTATTCTGTTAGATGTTTGTCAGTTGTCAGTTATTATTACATTCTGTACTGTTTGTCAATCTTTTAGAGAGTATTGAGTACACTGAACTTACCTATGCAACAGTTGCTCTCCGTGAACATTTACCTTGCAATTTTAACTTAAACTTCAGTGCCTAATTGATAGTACCATCTCAGACTGTCATAATACAAGAAATAAACTGATTACTCGATATGTAGTATTTAGATTAAAAATAGCAAGTGAGAGGAAGAGTAATTTAACCCAGATATATGCCAGTAATTCTTTAAGGTATTTAGGTAAGCTTATTACTAATTATCACTAAATTATGACAAAGCTAAAACTCGTAGAGACATCTTAGTAATGAAGCCTCGATAATCTGTTTAGTTGTAGTACTCGATTGTATTTTAACATAGGACTTTCATGCCGTATGCCCATGTTAAGAAACTTTAAATATATACCTAATCATTATTTTAGTTGTCCTCTTATACTTATCAGGAATTGCCATTTGTCTAATAAAGATAATTTAAAGTAGTAAATCAAATGTTATTGCCATACCTACTTATTTTTAACATTTCTTTTGCATTTCAATATGTAATATTGCCCAATTAGTGTGTGTGATTTATATTTTTAACATTAATAAATTACATATTTACAGTTTTTGGGTATTTATGCCACCAACCCCCTTCTCAATCCCCCCTCCCTCGCCCTTGGTGGCATCATTTCCGAAAACGGAAAGTATCGAAAAAATTAACCCGCCACAAATATCCACAAACTAATAATAAATTATGTATATTGATGCTTCATCTTCTGTTTTTTATTATTTTATTATTATTTTATCCCTCCCTTCCGTCCCAGCAATAAAAAATTGTAATAGTATAGAGTTTTGTGGGTTAAAACCCAGCCAATATAAAACATTATATTATTTCATATAATTGCCTCTAAACAAGTTAAAAATTTCAATTAGGTATTTAATAAATACATAATTTTTCTTTTTAATTAAATCAAATTATTCGGTTTGTCTTTAACAATTTTTATAATGAGGTTAAGAAGTCATTTGGGTGCATTCTAAATGTATTGAAAATTGAAATCATCTGTATAACCAATACCTCCTACAACTAGTATTGGTATAAAACAGCAAACAGCCTGTGCAATAGGAGGTATTGGCCTGTGACACAGCCTTCTTAATTTGCAAATAACTTAAAAACGTGTCATTTAAATTACCAAAGAAAATTATTTTTTGATAGTTATGTCGTATTATGCATTAAAATTACATTTAGTAACTGATTTGCAACCGTAAAATAAAATTGAATATCGTTATCCATATAAAATCGCTATTACGGCGTTCAAGTTTTGAGAGTTAATGGCGGATTGGCGGGGCTTAGTCTCTATTGTCGCCACTGGCTCTATAAAGGAACTGTACCTTGAACTAGGCCCCGCCCATTTGACCTTGAACTTTTACTCACTTGGGTTAAGATGTTTGGTCTTGCGATTATTTGAATCTTGACTTTGCATATCATAGGCCAAACTCATTTGACCTTTGTTGTCGTTGGCTTTCATCCACTTATACTAATATGTTTAACCTTGATTATTTTAAAGTTGACTTCGGATAAGTGGAAAGACCTTCAGTTGTATGAATAAAGTGTAGCAAATGCTTTTACTCTGCCAGCGTCTCTTTTTGCTGCATTAAAGCTGAATATGTTTATCTCAAAAAACTTAAGCAAAAGCATTTGCTTCTCTTTTATTCATATGAGCCCTTGACTAACTTTCAGAAGATGAACTTGAAAGTGTTGCCGGTTTTGGTGGAGAGGTGTGACCATGGCATAAAAGACTGAGAAGAACACAGTTAGCATCAGTATGCCTGGTAAGTAGGGTTTCTTTTTTTAAAGTATGTAATTACATATAAAGAAATGCCATACAACTGTGATACATGTGGCAAAATGCCCATGGAAAACATCGAAAACGCAACACCTGCCAAATGTGTGCCAGTACATTTTGGACTTTCAACATTGCGTATACAATGAAGTGCAGAATAACTAGTCATATAATATATTTAAACATTGCCATATTGACTATGCATTGTTTTTCAATTAGATTAAGCAAATATAAATTTGATGAGGAACATGCTGACAAATCATGAAGTTAGCAAAATAAATAGTGTTCAGATTTAGATTCGACGTTTGGATGGTTCATTGCGAAAATGATGGTGTAGACAACAGAATTCCAGGAAAATTAATCAGGTATGTCGTTGAAACGTATTGAAAATTATATCAATTTAGTAATATATTTATTTGGTTTCAGGCGGGCACTGCAAAAAAATCAGACATTTGGAGATTAATTTAAGAAATGTAATCCTATTGAGGGCTCATCATATATTAAGCTACCATATTTTATTGAGAGGAAGATATCCGTCATTAATGTAAAGAACCAAGATCAGTGCTGTTTTCTGTGGGCTATATATTCCGCTTTATATCCTGTTAAATCATCTCCAGATTGCATCATACCTAGATTTTTCTAGTCTATTTAACATAATAGGAGTAGTATAGGCACGCTCAGCGAACTTGATGGCACCTGTTATCACCTGCCGAAGAATTCGATGGCATGACTCTCCATTGGCCGACGAACCATCGTCAATAACTACAGAAGGCTGCTGAATTGTACCTTGTCCATCACCGCTACAACCTGTCCAGAAGAACCTCGACCTGTAATACAGGGTGTTATTTTTACAAGTGAGCTTAACCTAATGCCTTTTTGTCACTCTTTAGCAAAACTAATGCCTTTTTGCCACTCTGGAGCACCACGTAACCTACTCTACATGCTCCGTGTTCAAAATTACCGTCATTATACCAAAGGGGCCTTACCGGCCTGAAGGGTAGTTTTACAGGTGTTTTTTGTTAAGGAAAAATTATCAATTAAAGACTTTTTGGCCTAATGTCTTTTTGTCACACGCCATTACCCTCCCTCCTCCGACGACCCTGTAAAGAATAAAATCCAAATTAAAATCAATGTTCCATGTTGCGGGAATCGAACCCAAAGACACTACAATGCGTTCCGTGTCGTCGGCGTAGCGTATTTTACGCGCATTTTAACGTAACGTCCTAATGTAACAATGTTAGCGCAATCGTTTCGGAGTCACGTCAACAACAGCCTTATTCGATTGAGACTGGAGATCAGTTCAAGATGAACTGAAGCTGAACTGATATTTCAGTTCAGTGAGGCAAGGTCAAATGAAATTATGAAAACAATTAAAAAAAAGCCGATTGACAATTGACATTTAAATGCCATCTTTTACCCGAACTACTGAACCGATCTAAGTGATCCCGGTCCATTTTCGGTTCACTTACCTGTGAGCTGGATCACTTTTTAGGTAGTGCATAGTGGGTACAAAGTGATATATTTACAATCGAACATGAATCAGTTCAATAAAGTTCAGTTAGATCGATCTGAATCGATCCAAAGTAGTGAATCGAATACGGCTAACATATGATAAACATAAACATAACCAAAAATAACAATGGCAAATATCGATAGTAAATTACTTCTCTATACAATAGGGGTATTAGTTGTTAAGCTTAGAAGATGTTCTCTTGCCGATAAAAACGCATATCGGCAAAAAATTATCAAGCTTTACGTAATGTACAAAAAATTAGAAGATCATGAAAGAATTAATGCCTAGTTATATTAATAATTATTTATCCCTTCAGTCTCACTCTTGTCGTGGTGTTTTCATCGTGGACATGGAGCATTGAGCTTGATGAGATTCAAGACATGTCTCCAACCAGGAATTGGGATATTCCTGACATTGCTCTGGGTGTAGTGTGAACCATTACATTGCATATATATGTTAGCGGTACGCGGTACCTTCCCCCGTACCTTCCCTCAACTATCGACGCTCCACTCCTGGAAAGTCAGGAAGGACGAGCGGCGAGGCGCGAGGCTAACTGCGCAAGGCAGTCTTAGGCTGGTCGCGAGACAAGCAGTATAATTAATGTTGGTGTAATCAAGACGAATAAATGTTTTTGGTGAATTAGAACTTTTATTCAACACAACTAGATATTTCAGCAGTGCCTCATTACAATCCAACACACGAAACATTGGTCCTTCGGCGGATTTATTTTTGGAGTTTGAAGCGCGATAATCGGAAACAAAAGAAGCGAGAAGACGATTGGTTGATTGGGCCCTATTTTGGATCAGACGGCGAAAGAAGTATGCGTGAGGTACGCCTTGCATTTGTAATATCCCGTTTTATGTAGGTTTTATATTTTGTATGAGTATTGGTTTGATTTCGCGAGTCGTAATGTTTGATACACGGGTATTATCCATATCATTTTAGTAGTTTTATTAGTAGGATTTTGTTCAAATTAATTTGGTTTGACACGTTTGTATTTATTTTCTTGTGACAAGGCTCGTTTAATTTGTTTATATCCGTTAAAAACTAGGTTAATCATTATGCCGAACACGAGAGAAGAATCAGTTATCTTCAGCTGATGCCAGTTCTGATAAAAAAGCGCGGCTCTTTAAAATCAAAGCTTACGCAATTCGATAAATTTGTCTCATCGTTTGAGGGCCTGGAAATCGTCAAAAAACACGTGTAGAAGTAGTTCAATTGGAACAGCGCATAAATAACGCGGATAAAATTATATGCGACTTCGATCTCATTCAAAATGAGATTGAGTGTCTGGCGGACTAACCCAAACCAACCCAGATGAGTAGTACGCGGAGCGAGAAGAGTTTGAAAACAAATTTTATAGCATTTTAACTCGTTTAAAGACCCAGTTAGAGAATTTTAACGTTGAAAGCGATGATGCGACATCGAATATCCCTACTAACCATGCCTCTGGAACGTGCTCGTCATCACTGGAAGGCATAAAGTTTCCGGAAATAGCGCTGTCCAAATATGACGGTAGCTACAGTCTCTGGATGGAATTCAGAGATACTTTCGAATCTTTAATTCATGCGAATTCTCAAATTAATAACATACAAAAATTCCATTATTTGCGGGCGTCTTTGGTCGGCACGGCATCGCAGGTGATTCAATCTCTGGAATTTGCCGCTGGCAACTATACCATTGCTTGGGATACTTTATGCGCTCGATTTAATAATAAACCTCTTTTGGTATAAAATCACTTGAAGCACAGATTTATATACGCTACGCGAACAGATAAATATCCTTACAGAGCCAAATGACTTCTGCCACCTGAGGGCGTTCGAATCGGCTGCCGCGTCTGTATGGCGAATATTTTTAATTTCACACTACGTCGGGGTAGGAATTTACTCCGGCGTTGTCAGACTTCAGACTGTTTTGCAATATCTCAATAATGTCTAGCCCACTATTACGGACACGAATTCGCGTAGTGAATAAATATAATATGCATCTGTATTAGGGGGTTGAAAACATATGATAAAAATGATTGATTTATATATTAATATATTATTATAGGTAATGTAATAAATTTAACTAATTTCATAGGATATTAAGTTGAAATTTTTGAAGTTTAGATATCCCCTGTTGTTAAGATATATAACAGCAAACTTAAAGACTTAAAAGGTAAACTTAAAAACTTAAAAATATAAATATGAATGAGACAAACTTAAAAAGTAAGGAAAAAGATTAATTTGTGAAAGTAATGTTTGTGTAAGATCTACAAATTTAAAATATAGCAATTTAATATTTTATTGCTTCAAATTTATGTTAAAAATGACTAAAGAAAAGAACCAATTCGTCGTTTTCCTTGCAAAGTGGCTTATCTCATTTCTTCTAATTTTTCAGGAGAGGCGAAAGAAGTTTTTACAATTACTCTGGGTGCTACTACTGACAAAATAAAGGCAAATGTACGATTTAAAAGATGTGAAAGTACCAGGGCGATATTAAATTAGGCGTTCATATATATATTTTTCAATTTTTGTATGCCTATCACTGCGAAAAAAAAATGAAAAAAGGAGATAAGCCACTTCGTTAGACACAAAGTATATAATATCTTAATAATTTTGAGTTAGGCCTACATCAAAACAATACTCAAATATCAAGATAAATATCAAAAAAAACGGTTTTAATTTCCTACAAAAGTACACAAATCTGCTTATAGATATAAGAACAAAAACTAACAATAAAAAATACAAATGAGGAGACATGTAAAAAAAATTATAGAATCGCCAATTACTGCGTATAATTTGAATTCATCCTGTTTCATCTTAGACAGAATCACGTCAGACATTCCGCATACGAAAATTGATATTGAACAAATAAATATTCCTGTTGACATTAAATTGGCGGATCCAGATTTTTTGGAACTCCAAGCCGTAAGTCTTCTAATAGGAGTCGATGCATTTTGGAATCATGTCTGTGTAGGTCAAATAAAATCAAACAAAATTAGGGGAAAATTTACTACTACTAATAAATTCACTTTATTAGAAAATACGAGACTCGGTTGGATTATTGCTGGTATCATCAGTTCTCCACGTGAAAGGTCACAATGTAACCTAAGCTTAAATCATTCCATAAACTACCCTTTACAAAATCACCTTAAAAACTTCTGGGAAATCGAGGAGATTGACGTTGAGAATTCCTGGTCAATAGAAGAACAAGCTTGTGAAGATCATTTTAATAATACTATCGCAGTATCTGAGGATGGCAGGTATGTAGTTACGTTACCTTTAAAGAAATCCCGACTCACGCGAAATAGCCATGAAACGTTTTTTATCGTTAGAACGAAAGCTTCGGTAAAATCCAATTTTAAATGACTTATATTCTAGTTTTTTAAAGGAATATGAAAATTTGGGTCATATGACTGAGGTGAAGAAAATATGTAGCAATCAAATTGAATATTATATGCCCCACCACGGTGTTCTAAAAGAATCGAGTTCGACTACTAAACTGCGCGTCGTTTTTAATGCGTTCTCGCCAACTAGAATGAATCTATAAGGACGTTTCAACTAAATACTGTCAGATATGGGACAACGGCCGCTCCCTTTTTGGCTATACGATGTTTACATCAGATAGCTTTAGAATGTGAAAAGTATTACCCTAAGATAGCTAATATAATAAGAAACGACATGTAGGTTGATCATTTATTAACTTCCGTTGACACTCAAGAAGAAGCAAAAGTACGTATGCGAAAATATATTTTCAATTTTACTAAGACGCGGATTTTGGACTTAAACAATGAAGCAACGGCTAATGAAGTAAACTTTTCAATGAACAAGGAAAATGAATCTAAAATATTAGGGCTATAAATACATTGTGAACGCGACATATTAAATTATAAAATTTGTAACTTTCATTCTCCCAGTATTATTACAAAACGAACAATTCTTTCACGAATCACGACTATCTTTGATCCGTTAGGTTTGCTAAGTCCCTCAATCATTATTGCGAAAGTACTTCTTCGAGCTTGGGAAGAATTTTCATCAGAACTAGTCGTATTAAATAATTTAGAAATTCCTAGAAAACATTTTGTGATAACTATAACCGAGCTTTTTTAGATGGTTTTGCGGGTGCCTCAGAAACCAACGCATTAGGGAAGTATCTAAAAAGCTAAAGGTCAAAGGACACACAACTGGTGAAAGCTGTGAGTGTTTACGTCTTCGTTGTTTTGAAAACCTTGTTTCTAAGGAACAAAGATCACTCATTTAACAATTCAATAATTTGCAGTTATAATGATCGAAATTGTTACTTGAGCGGTCTAATTTCCATAATTCCTGTACAAAGAAGACGAAATAGGAAGGCGGAGGCTGAAGCTCGCTTTAGTGAAAGTTCCTATGGAACCTCGTGTTATTAGAAATGCATTAGAGGTACCGGTTTGTCATAAGGCATTCGAATCGTTACACAGAATAACTAATCGAAGAGTTCAAAGCTTACAAGAGGGAAAAACACAAAAACAGATCGTCAAAAATCTCGCCTGAAACAATAAATTGTGTGGTCTCCTTTTTAAGATCTTTAAAAGACAGAAAAGCGCATTATAGTCTGAAAGACACAAATAAAATTTATTTACCTGAGGACCTGAATATTAAAAAGTTACAACGCGTTACTCCGACAAGCATTCTGAAAACTCGTTGTCATATGAAAAATATTGGGAAATATTTTCAACAAAATTCAATCTCATTCGGTTATCCCAGGTTGATGAAGAGAAATTACAAAGTGATCTTATTTTACATGCAAACAGTAAAGGAAAGTCGAACGAGGTTGGGATGAAATTTAATGGGTTACAATAATTATTGAATATAAAGGTCCATAAGTGAAGGGCTGAAACTTTTTACAAACGTAAGAGGCAAGCTAGAAAAAAAGCAAGCAAAAATAATACTCTATAACAATGGACTTTAAAAAATTTTTGTTCTTGCCAAATATATGTACAAATGTATACTATCGCAGGCAATTGTCTTTTTATGGTTTTAACATACATATTCCTTCTGACCAGCGCTAATTTTTTAATATCTACGATGAAACTGTGGCAAAAAAGGGAGTAGACGATGTATGTTCTATGCTATACAATTTTATAACTTCCGTTTTGGGCAGTTCAGTTCAACATCTTATCATCTTCTGTCTGACTACAATATTGAAGCGATTTAAAACAATTGAAGTTTATTTTCCAGTTCGCGGACATTCGTATCTCGAGTGTGACCGCAAGATGGGATTAATTAATCAGAAAGCTTTAGCCGAAACCCCCGATGATTGGACAAATATCATAAGTAATAGCAGAGCAAAACCTTCACCATTTCTAGTAATACATTGCGGAGAGCAGTTTTTCAATCGGTTGGATGAATATTTAAGTAGTGTTTATTATAAAAATCATGCCGATTCCCTTCCAGGTCAGTTAAAGTATTTCGGGTAGCTCAAGAACATTGCAGTTTAGTAGAACATAAAGCTTCTTGCAACGGTTTATTAAAAAAAGTGCCATCAAGAATAAAAATTTAAAATATATATATTCAAGGTTTTCCAATCTTACGAAATTCGTATCTACCTACCAGACGTTCCTTACTATTAGCCTACCGCCTCCACGACGGCGTAAAACCGTAGTAGCGAAGTACGACCGGAAAGCAGTGACGTATACGTGCAGGAAGCCTCGTCAGGTCATTTACTACTGCCGCACCGTATCCTTTGTACCGCCATCATCCTTAATACCGGTATCGTTCGATCCTTATCTTCAACACATCAGGCCGCGTGTATCCATAACCGTTAGTACCATGTCAGGAGGAGCTATTTAGTACCGTTGGTGGACCGTTTGAAAGGCGAGATCCTGGCGCTTGGACTCGCTAGACCGTGATCAAAGTAGCTTCGTCATTGCAGTACCGTTTCTTACTATTTGATACCGCGGCGCTGATTTTATTCTCGAAGCTTATGTCTTATCGTTACGATTCGCATACCATACCCCCCCTCTGGCAATACTTTATTTCTTTATTCGAAGCTTTAGATTAGTATAAGTTGCATATGGGCAGTGGCGGCTCGTCATAAGGGGCCATGGCACTACCGCGCGACTCTCAATATTTCGAATTTAACTGCCACATATATTTTTCTATTTTTTCATGTATATTATTAAGCGTAATTAAAATTTTTATCTAATAAATAAATAATATTCATCGCATCCCCAATGGACAATAATATTATTCATCGAAAAGTGTAATAATTTCCCGATAATTGGGCTATCCGAGCCAAACGTGCGCTGGCTCCGGCTTCAACAGCAAGGTCAAAAATGAGGACACGGCGATGCATGCTGAAATCGCGACTTTAGCCGTAAATCGGGGCCACCTGATTCAATGGCTCGGCGTCGCTGCACTTGTCGTTTGTTTATTCGTTTGTCGGCGTAGCGTATGGATTTCGACTGATTGTATTCCATAAGTAGCTAGTATTTCGATAAGTGAAAAATATCCGTGTAAGTCTACTTGTGAATTAACATTTAAAATGAACCAAATAAGCAATCTTTTAGTGAAACCTTTTTCCACATATTCACTTGAGGAAAAAATTAACATAAAAACACTAGGAAGACTCCTTCCCGACTTAGAAATTACGAAAAAACAGAATTCTTCTAGCTCCAGTGGGTCAAACCTCAAAAGCCGTGTAAGGAAATTTAATCGTAACATGTACTTTATAAATAACTGGATTTGTGGTTGTGGCAAAAAGAATGCATTTTTGTGTTTCCTCTGTATTCTGTTTGAGGGAGATACTACATGGACTAAAAATGGTGTTACGGACTTGGTGCATATCTACGAATAAAATTAAAACACATGAAAACTGCAAAGTGCATCTAAATAATATTTTTAGTTTTTCTTTGCTCGGGAAATCGAATATATTAACCCAATTAAATTCAGCTTATAGACAAACGATTATATCGCAAAATAAACAAGTTGATCAAAATAGATATATTTTAAATATAATTATTAATTGCATTCGGTTTTGTGGCGCGTTAGAATTGGCATTACGAGGTCATGACGAAACCCAATGATCAGCAAATAAAGGAATTTTTCGAGAATTAATCGACTTCAGTTCTCAGTTAAATCAAGATCTGAAAGACCATTTTAAAAAAGCCTCGGTATTTAAGGGAACCTCAAAGACGATACAAAACGAGTTGTTGGGCTGTATGCTTAATATTTATCAAGAAGAGGTGACTAAGGAAATAAAAAAAGCTAATTATGTTGCTGTTATAGCTGACGAAACTACCGATGTTTCTAACAAATTCCAACTAGTTATTATTTTACGCTACATTGCTTCTGGTAAACCGGTAGCAAGATTTTGGAATTTTGTAAATCCTTCCGGTCACGATGCTCTTTCAATAGCAAACTGCATTTTAAAAGAAATTAATCCTTTGATTAGTGACGCACCAAATAAGTTAATCGCACAGAGTTATGACGGATCATCAGTCATCAGTGGGGGTCTAAATGGGGTCCAAAAAATCATTAAAGATAAATATCCCTTAGCAAATTATGTCCACTGTTATGCGGATCAAATTAACCTTATAATGAGTAGCGCAGCTTCAACTAATTCATCTGTTCGGATATTTTTTGCCCACTTATCGGGTCTTGGTTCATTTTTTCTACATCCACACAAAGAACGAAAGTACTAGATGACATAGTTCATAGACGATTACCACGATCATCGCAAACTAGATGGAACTTTCATGCACGAGGAGTTAACACAGGTTATGAATATAGAAGTGAGTTGGTAGAAGTTATGGAAATTTTAGAGAACGATGAAACTATTACCCTAAGTTCTACAATTGAGCAAGCAGGTGCTTACAAACTTAGATTAAAAAACAGAGATTTTATATTTTGGTTAACAATTTTCCATAAAATCATGCCACACGTGAAAATAATATTTATGCAACTACAGAAGATTAACACCGACCCCATCAAGACTAAACAGGATTTACGAAACTTTGATTGAAAATGAAATACAGAAAATTCGTGATCAAATGGACTCAATTTTTGAAAACCTGGATTTGGAACTTTTAGAAAATGAAGTTGAAGTTGTTCCTCAAAAAAGGAGATGCCAAGATCAATCCGATGCATTTATTCAAAGAAAAAGAGAAGCTTTAGAAATTTGCGATTCTATTATTCAACAGATACGAACTCGACTTACTTTTACGGGACATCTATCAGCAAAACTTTCCTGACCAATTGCTTTTGGAAGTAGTCGATATGTATATTTCTTTGTATAGATATCCATTTCTGGAGAAAAATCGCCTTAAAACTGAACTACAGGTGATGTATGAAAGGGAGGAATTGCGTAATATTTCTGCAGCTGTTGCGCTTTTATCGTTAGTTTTACAGGAAGACATAAAATGTACCTTTCAGGAAACGCTTAACCTATTAGAAGTTTTAGTAGCAACACCTATGTCTACATCGGAAGCTGAACGGTGCTTTTCAATGTTAAAAAGGATTAAAACTTTTCTACGAAACTTAATGAACGAAGAAAGGCTTAGTGCTCTGGGAATGTTATCAGCCGAAAAAGTTTTTCTAAATAACATTGAAAACTTCAATAAGAGTGTTATTGACCTTTTTGCCTCTAAAAAGGAAAGGAGACTTGATTTTAAGTATCGTTCAATTTAAAATGTAGTTTTTAAATATTTTGTTTGTAAACAATTATTTATAGTGAATTAAATTTTTGGTTAGTAAGGTAAGTTATTTTAAATTATGTTAATATGGCAAATGCGTCAGAAAAAATCCATATTTCTACGGTGGAAGACGTGTTTTTTTTTAGCTATTTTAACGATTTTTGAATCAAAATTGGGCGTGCATCCACAAAACAACAATTACAATTTATTTATAGTGAACTAATTTTTTGGTTAGAAAGGGTAATTATTTTAATTTATGTCAAAATGGCAAATGCGTCAGGAAAACTCCATATTTCCACGGTGGAAGACGTGTATCTTTAAACTATTTTAACGATTTTTGAGTCAAAATTGGGCGTGGGCATGTTATCAGCCGAAAAAGTTTTTGTAAATAACATTGAAAACTTCAATAAGAGTTATTGACCTTTTTGCCTCTAAAAAGGAAAGGAGACTTGATTTTACGTATCGTTCAATTTAAAATGTCGTTGTTAGTTAACAATTATATATAGTGGATTACATTTTTGGTTAGTAAGGTAAGTTATCTTAAATTATGTTAATATGGGAAATGTGTCAGAAAAAGTCCATATTTCCACGGTGGAAGGTGTGTTTTTTAAAACTATTTTTTAGTCAAAATTGGGATTGGCATCCACAAAACAACACTTATTTATAGTGAATTAAATTTTTTATTAGTAAGGTAAGATATTTTAATTTATGTTAAAATGGCAAATGCGTCAGGAAAAGTCCATATTTCCACGGTGGAAGATGTGTTTTTTAAACTATTTTAACGAGTTTTGAGTTACAATTGGGCGTGGCATCCACAAAACAACAACTATTTATAGTGAATTAAATTTTTGATTAGAAAGGTTAGATATTTTAATTTATGTTAAACAAAAAAAAACACGGGAACGGAAAGTATGAATGTTTAAGGGGTCCAATTCCTTTTGGTATGAATAATTGATTCTCCTAGAAAAGTCCGATATTTTCTTTGGGTTTTTTTTCTCTTATTTTATGATATTATAATATATTCTGAGTTGCTTTGTGTCAGTTTTGGCATTTACAGCATTTCTATTTTTTTGAATTTCGATCATTTCGTGTATTTCCCGTCTCCTTGTATGGTTTTTCTGTTTTTAATATTTTTACGATTTCAAAGTCAAAACTATGCTGCTTTTCAATGCTATGAGTTGATAAAGCTGTTTTGTTTTTTTTTTTCAAATTTATGTCCAGACATTCTATTTTTTAAGTATTGGCTCGTTGGTCTATATAGGCCAAAGCATATTTCAATATATATATAGATATATATATATATATATATTGTTAAGCTTATTAAGAGCGGAGATGGATAATCTCAATAATAGTGATACACTCCTCCTCTTCCTTATGTTTCAACACTCAACAGAACATTTCTAAAATGATCTATTATTACACGTTCATTAAAATTAGCAACTAACCCAAACTTCTTCGCGATTTGAAAAATGTAATACACAGGGCCAACCGATTTTCTTAAAACTATCAGTTAGCCATATGCATTTATCATATCAAGCATTGATAAAACAGCGAGGCGGTTTACCCTGACTAATTAAACGTTTACTTAAGTCTGGTTGTCGTACCCTTAAGTCTTTAATAAACAATTAATCGTTGTAACTCGACTAAATCTATATTTTGTCAAATATTCGAAGATATCTATGCCATTTTGAACAATTATTTCAAAACTAGATCCAATTTCAGTTGCTTCCAATAACCCAATTTTAAATAATATTATTAAATAAATAGAAAAATAAAAAAAAATAAACTGTAAAATAACGACTTACATGACATAACACGCCTAAAAAATCGCAAAAAAAATCCGACAAAATCCTGTATTACCAAAGACCAAAAGAAAATCACATCTGAAATCCGGAATTAAAGTATACAGAAAGAATAACGTATACTTTGCCGGAACTCCCTAGACAATTAAATTAAATAAATATGCGGTAGGACAGTCCGACAAGCCTCGCACTACGCGTATACGCGCGTGAAATATTATGCACTACCTTGGCAGAAAACAACTAGCGACCGACGCGCGGCTTCGAGCTGCCCCTATGCATGCCAATGTTAATAATAGTCAAGGCGCCGCGCGCGCCGGGTCACTGATGCGGGCTAATAGCACTTAATAGTGCAGAAGCTGATCGAAAATAATAAAAATTCTATACATAGAGGTGTTTCTGTACAAATAGTAATTGTTATTTCAAGATTTCTGATATACTGAAAATATGATACATATTATTTTTCGTAAATATTTTTCTATATTTTCTGCAAATTTTTGTAGGGGTGGCACTGCCTCCCTTGATGAGCCGCCACTGAAAGGAACTTACCAAAACAGCTCTTTGTAGGATGGCTGAGGTTTCCCGATACGCATAACTTATCGATTAATGTAACAGATGTACATTTAGCTATTTCAAATAAAACCGCAATATGTAAATTATACTTGTTTTATTTTGACTACACATTATCCCCTACCATTTCACATATTTTTTAAATTGTTTATCTTTAGCCTCCAATTCTGTCCATCTTTTAACAGTTTTTCATATATCATTTTCTTAGTAGCAGTTTTAACGATACTAGTATTCATTACTGCATGCACGACCTTCCTCATTACATCAAGAGAATCTTTATTCACTATTTTAGTAAAACCTTGTTCTAACTCATATTTTTTGTCTATTTATCGGTATGTGGTTGCATCCGCATCATCTCTTGATTGAGATACATTGGTTAATCGTTTATGTTGAGTATAGTAGTCGCCGTTAGATGTCAGTTAATAATTGATCCCAGATAAACCTCAAACTAACCTATAATTTGCCTTATTTTGTTGCCGGCCAAATTTGCCAATCGTGTTATTGACCCGTGCCATCTCAGACTTAAAGTAAAATAATTTTCCTAGAGATACGCTATATATTATAACAAATAATCTCAAGATCAAATGCGTCAGCCCAAGTGGGCGAAAGTCAAGGACAATAAAAAAGTAAGTAGGCGGAGCCAAGTTCAAGGTCACCTTGAAAAAATAAGCGTTCTTAATATACTACTGTGGAATTATACCTTATGTCATTTTGACATAACGTGTTATTCCCCGACAAAATATAAAATATATAACTTTTAGAAACAATGCTTCTAACAATACCATTTTAAAAAGCCATAACATCTAAATGTACTCACCAATAGTGGATCCGATCTTATTAATGGAAGAAATAATGACGAAACCAAATCCTTCACTCTCAGTTCTTTGCACAGTTACATCATATGTGGGTCCTGGATGAGAACTAGTCACGACCAAAGGAACCGCATGACTTGTAGATATGGCGGCTGATGTGTTTTCTGCAGACCAGTGGGGTGAGGGATAATTCGTTGGGCCTTGAGGGCCAGGTGATGGAAAAACCTTTCGCCTCAGAATAAGGCTAACTTGGCCTCTGGCAGCTGCGGCATTTATTAACTGAACAACTTGTCGGTGTTCGGCTTTCAAAACTGAGAACCCCTCCACACTGATTATTTCATCGCCTGTCTGCATATGGCCATCCAAATCAGCTGCACCTCCAGGAACTATTTGACCGACTGTGACCTATAAGAAGATGCAAATGTCTAAGAATGTCATTATGAAATGCGTTTGAAGAGCGTTTTTAAAGAAAATATCAAAGCATCTATACTTATTGTTGCTAAACAAGAAAACAAGTATAGTTTACCTTTTGGATCAGTAAGACAAATTTTTGTCATGTATGTATTTACAGTGTATTGGCAAAACTAAGATGCCGCACATTATAAGGCCATGCAGACCCGTAATGCACGCTCATGAGAGCCTTGATTCGTTTTTAATTAGATCTTTTGAGTTGTTGGAGTTTTTATCACAATCTATACCTATTGTCTTGAACATTATTTAAAATGTTTACAAATGAATTGTTGCTTTACGTTATTTCAATTTAAATGTGTAGGTCAAAATCAAATATCATAATAGTGTTTATTTACTTATAATATGGTCATAATAGATAGATAGATAGATAGATAGATAAACTTTTATTTGACAACGTTACAAAGTTATGTTTGTTGCAAGTCAAAAACATTACATAGTTACAGCATCTAAAATAGTATAAATTATACACAGATGTAACATACTTAAACAATAAAAAAAATTAGTCCGGGGATGGTGCCTCCATATATTCATTTACAGAATAAAAAGTATTCTGTGTTAGATGTTTTTTAATTTTTATCTTAAATTTTGCATCGTCGAGACATTTAACAGTGTTGCCAAGTTTATTGTAAAGCATTACATCTAGCGAATTACGATCCGCACTAACAAGCCGATGTCTTGGCGGTACCAAAGCGTGAGAAAAACGCGTCCGATATGGGTGTTGGTCTGATAAACTGGTGTAAGCATTTCTGTTTCTGTGTATCTCTAGAAGACTCTGATACAAGTAGATACACGGAAGGGACATAATGTTATATTTTTTAAAAAGTGACCTGCATGAGGTTAGAGGCCCCACTCCTTCTATTGTGCGAATAGCTCTCTTTTGAAGCTTAAATACCCTATCAGACTGTACTGCGTTGCCCCACAGAATCGCTCCATAGCTTAGTACTGAATGAAAATTTGCGAAATAAACCATTTTTAGAACCTCGGTATCAAAGGATTTTTTTATTTGTTTGAGTAAATATATTTGATTGCTCAATTTAGAGCACAGTTCATCTATATGGGCCGACCACTTAAGTCCATCATCCAAGATAACTCCCAATAATTTAACGTGGGAGCCGTCTGTGATAGCGTTGTTAAAACTAAAAGAAATCTTTTGGGTTTTATCATTGTTAAGTTTGAGATTATTACTTGTAAACCAATCTTGTGCCGTTGTTAAAGCTAGTTCAGTATTATTGTTTAAGGCACTGCGGCTTTGCCCAGAAGTTATTATTGTTGCATCATCAGCATATAAAACGCAACTACTAGGGGCAACTGCTGCGCTGAAGTCGTTAATATAAATAATAAATAATAAGGGCCCCAAGATTGATCCTTGGGGTACCCCTGTCTTAATCAATGTTTGAGGTGAGACTTCCTTATTTATCACAACTGCCTGTTGTCGATTGGTAAGATAAGATTTGAAAAGTATATAAGGGATCCCATTAACGCCATAATAATACAATTTATCAAGTATATCAGTCGAAGGCTCGACTTAGGTCACATAGAGCTGCGGCTCTCAGTTCACCGCCGTCCAGACCTTCAACAATCTCGCTGACCACCTTTAAAATTCCCTGTATGGTAGAATGTTTACTTCTAAAACCAAATTGATTATTCACCAATATTTTAAATTTTTCAAAATATGATACAACTTTATTTTTTAAAATAGATTCTATGATTTTTCCCATAATAGGTAATATTGAAATAGGACGATAATTTTCAGGCTGCTCCGTGTCTCCCTTTTTAAAAATGGGCAACACTTTTGCAATTTTTAAAGCATCCGGAAAACTGCCCTCAGTAAAGCATTTATTAATTAATATAGTAAAATACGGAGCAATTGTTTTACTGCAAAACTTAAGCATTTTTGTGTTAATATCATAAACATCATAACAGTTAGAGTTTCTTAAGTTGCTAATGGCAACCTCGACTTCGTGCTGTACAACTGGGGATAAAAAAAATGATGAATTTGGTCGTTGCAAAAAATTTATATATTCAGAATGTTTTCTGGTAGGCGTTGTTAAAGATTCTGTAATTGTACCAGAAATAGTACTAAAAAATTTATTAAATTCGTTGGCGCTTATTTTACTATCTATTGATTTGCAAGTTTTATTAAATTCATGGTTAATTAGTTTCCAAGAATCTTTAGGTTTATCTAATGAGTTAAGTAAGCGTTCTCTGTGCGCAGCAGTTTTAGCATTTTTAATTTCTTTTCTGTAATTGTTTTTAAACCGTTTGTATATATTGTAGTCTTGTAGAGATTTTGAATGATCAGACATAATTTTTATGGTCGAAAGTGTTTCCCTCATTTTTCGCAAATCATCGTTAAACCAGCCAGTCGGGTCAAATTGTTTACAGGAGAGTTTTTTATATGGAAAGTGTTTGGTAACAAGACCGTTAAAAATATCCAACAAATAATTGGTTAGCGAATTTGAATCTGTATTATTTTCAAAAAAACAGTCCCAGTTGGTGCTCTGTAAAGACTCATTGAACCTATTTAAATTTTTTACACTTAAATTACGTATTAATATAGGAGGACTGTCAGAAGGTAAACCTTCCTTTACATGAATTATCTGACCATAATGATCCGACAAGCATGGATCCACTATTTCTGTTTTGTAGGGATCATCGATATTAGTAAGAATATTGTCAATGCACGTTTGTGATGTAGTAGTTACTCTAGTAAATTCAGAGATGCTTACCTTTAATCCATAGGAACTAATAAGGTGTGTTAACTCTATTAAATTATTGTTGGGATTAGCCATTCTAAAGTTGATATTAAAGTCACCCAAAATTACTATTTTTTTAGATGATGATATGAGGTAATCTAAAAGTGCCTCGAATTTCTTTAAAAAAATATTAAAATCGCCAAGACATGACCTGTAGAGGCAGACAACAGAGGTTTGCGTTATCGGCAACAGTATGCCGCTAAATTCAGCATCTACTTCATGACAGTAGCAAGATAGGTTTAATCTTTTTAAGGGTATAGAATTTTTGACAAATATGGAGGTACCACCATGGACTGTGTTAGACCTACAAAAAAAGTTTGACAATTTATAACCAAAAATATTCACTAATTTTAAATTAAATTCATTGGCCCAATGCTCAGAGAAGCAAAGAATATCGTAATCATTTTGTTCCAAAAACAACAGTAATTGGTCTAATTTTGAACTTAGACATTGAACATTAAGGTGCATTATACTAGTACAATTGGAGTACGAGTCAACAGTTTTAAAATTTGGATTAAAACTACTTATGGCTATATTTTCTAGGACGCTTGGTGACCCTGGTCGGAATTCTGAAAATTTGCTTTCATAAATTTGAATCGGCGCACTGCAACACCCTCAGGCCATAAATCGGCGTCATATACCTTGCCAACATCTTTGATAGGAAAAGAGATCTGAAAAGATGCGGTGTGCTCTCTTTTGTTCCAAAGTTTGCATTTAAAGTCTATATCAGGTTTGCATGTCTTAAGATGTTTTTCTAGGTCCGCCGGTGTAGTTGCTGGGTCGAATCTATAGGCATGTAGATAACCCAATTTAGTTGTCGCTTTAATAGATGTGTTATTTGATCCGCTAGCAGAAGCTTGTCCAGTACCTATTAAAGGTTTGTTTTTGCTTTGGCGTTTGTTTATATTTACACCTATAGGTTTATTTTCTCTGGAGGTCATTGCACTTTGAATACCCTTGTTTACTTGTGATAATGTAAACACATTGTTTTCGGTTTGCGCTTGACCAGTTACAACTCGGGGTTCCTTTGTATCAGTTTTTGATTGAATCGAAACAGGCGGTGAAGGTTTCTGTTTATCTGTCACACCGACTGATCTTGTGGATTGTGTACTGGTTGGCGGGAAATTTCTATTGAGGTTATCCAATTTTAATAGTCTAACTATTTCTTCCTGGTCATTTATTCTACTTTCAAGCTGCATAACTAACTTATTTAAAGTCAAAAACTCACTTTGTTTTGCTTCTAATTCTGCTTTATTGCGTAAACAGGTGTACACGTGACATGCCGAGTCCGCCATAGCATCCACAGCATCCGAAAACACATCGGTATTTGTATTGGCATCACTACACTTTTCACATGATTTTTCTGATAAAAACTTTAGCAAATAGCTGTCCGTTATGTGATCCGGTAACTTTTTGTACACAATAATTTCTATTAAGTCATTTTTGTTTAATCTGTTAAGCCTTGACACGATCGACTGTATATCATTCGGCGCCATTTTTTACTCTCTCTCTTACTCTCTCTTTTACTCTCTCTAATATACAAAACAACAAGATTTATATCATGAAAATGTAGAAATACCGAAGTAAACAAACACAAACGAAGCTTGATCGATGCTGTGCATGCAGAAAAAGCACGCTATTTGTTCATTTTCTATTAATTTTGATGCATTGCTTTAAATTCCTTAAATTTATTAATGGAATGGCCACCGAATTAAGGGTAAGTATATTTTTCGATATGTTAAATTAGGTTTGATTTGACACTGTCGTAATTGTGGTTGATTTTAGATTGTTTTATATTACGCTGCCACACTGTACTGTTCTATTTTGTATACGATTTACGTTTCAATTTTAATTTTGGGAGAGACCATCACATTGAAATATTTCAGTTACTATATAGGATTATTTAAAATTAATTTTAAGGAATACGCACCGGGGTGCATATTTCCGTGTCCTATTCGGCTAACCCAAGTGCGCTAATCGTGTAGGAAACGGATATATCCGTTACCTAAGGAGTAACGTACCGATTTGGGCACCTGGAATACGCTGTTATATAATATTTCACTTGTCGCATGGCCCTCCGCTCGCTACGGGGGCTCAAGAAAAGGAAACTAACCAGGTGCTAACCCAAGACATACCCAAAAATCAAGAAAAAAACTGTTTAGAAACTTAACCTAAAAAAAAATTTTTAAAAAGCAACATGGATTGAACCCAATGGTTTGGCCAATAGCCGCCGAATTGAGACCTAACCATCTAGACCTCTCGACCACGAGGGCTCTTGCCGCAAATTGATTGCATCGCGAAGACATGGCGTGATTAGGTGCGTTAACGACTTAGGGAACGGAAATGCAGGTTTCGCTTTCGTTTCCTACACGATTAGCGCACTCGGTTGCGCTAGCCGAATAGGAAACAAAATGCCACCGGGTGGCGCGGGAGTGGTAATGAGGGTGAACGGATCGATGGAGGATGATATAATTGGAAGAGGTAATATAACTGACGGATGATATAATTGAAAGAGATAATGACCAGCCCAAATCGAATTTAGCTAATAATCTCAAAAAGATAAAAAAACTTCTATTACTTATTTGAATATTGAATCATTAAAAATTGGACTTGACGAATTTTCTAAACTCCATAGCGGATTATGATTTTGATACTTTGGATTTGTTGAAAACATGGATATTCTGAAGATGATGGCTGTTTATAACTTTATTTGAGATGTTTGAGTATAATTTTGTTAGAATAGGGTGAGTGGGAGAAGTGATGGGATTTTTCAGTAAAAAATATGTAAATTACAAGACGGTTACGATTGAAAACCTTTCTAATGGATTTTAGTATATTAGTATTAAATTTTGTTTATGTAGTAAAAATATCATGGTGACAAACCTATACCAAGTCCCTTCAATAAACATGCAACTTTCTTTGACTGCTTAGAGGATTTTTTTGATGCTTCTATGCCAGTTTACAATTAGGTAATATTTTTGGGTGATATAAATATAGACCTTTTAAAAAATTATAATCCAAACTACAGAATTTTTACACATATATTTACATATATATACAGGGTGTCTTAAATTCCGTGTGCCACTATTGCTATCTCCGAAACGGTAAGTGCTACGGGGTCGGTTAAATTAGAGAAAAGTTGCCGTTTTGAAACCCATTCAGGATATGCTTACAATGTTCTCAAATTCCTGTTAGTTTATAAGATACAGGGTAATTTACGAAAAATGCCTAAAAATATTTCGTCGATTGTTACAAAAACTATTCATTTTCGAGACATAGTTTAAATTCAAAAGTTTTATAGTTTTTTTCCGATCTACAATATGGTGTCTTCAAATTTTACCTCCGGCGTTTCGTGTTCGGGCCACCACCATCAACTTAGTTTTCTTAAATACGGACCTGGATTTTTTATTTCAAATATTAAGAGCTTCTGATGTCCTAAAACCAATGACGTATCGCACTTATTCGAAAAA